>CAUYRT010005480.1:0-73937 GCA_963574885.1 Lepilemur ruficaudatus
AGAATGGAAAGAAGGAAGGAAGGAAGGAAGGGAAAGAAAGGAAAGAAAGAAAGAAAGAAAGAAAAAAGAAAGAAAGAAAGAAAGAAAGAAAGAAAGAAAGAAAGAAAGAAAGAAAGAAAGAAAGAAAGAAAGAAAGAAAGAAAGAAAGAAAAGAAAGAAGAACTACCCCCCAGAGAAGGAACTGGCCCAGGCTGAGCAAGCTCTGGCAATTCCTGGGGCCTTGTTGGGTGGACCAATTCCTACTCTCGCTGGTTAAGGGGAAGGGCAAGGCACTGGCTGGGATGCTCACTCCCTCTGGGCTTTTGGCCACATGCACGCAGCTGCAGCCACAGCCACGGGGCTGCCTTAACAAGAGAGGCTTTCCTGGGGTCAGGCTGCCTCCAGCCCAGTTCTCAGCCCCGTAGAGCATCACTGTACAACATGCCTCCTGGATCCAGAAAGTCACCTGAGCCCTTCTTCTTTGGGCCAAATTCCATATTCTTTTTTCTTTTTTCCCAGTAATTTTATAAATTATTGTCCAAAAAGTAAATAGTAAGGCTATTTAAGGAAATCTGCCAGCAACCCCTACCCTCTATGTGCCTGCCATCTGGGGACAGCACTACCCCAATCCCCCCACTGACACTCAGACCCTCCAAGTGGCCCAGAAGGGAGCCTTCAGGCCCTGAGCTCTAACTAGGCCAGAATCCCAGGGGAGGTACAAACCCAAAACACCACCTCATAGCCCAGATATTCTAGAGATGCAGGAGATGGAGGTGGATAGAAGACCACTGTCCTTACTGAAAACTTTTCTAAACAACCAGAGCAATGTCATTTTTTAGATTTAATATCCTCGTGGCTCCGTCTCCAAATTGAGAATCCCCTACTGACAGCTGTGTGGGCTGTCAAGGGCTGAGCCTGAAAGTCTTTCTATGCATAGGAGGCCGGAGCCTCTGGTCTGGTCTGGGGCTGGGCAAACCTTGCCCGGTTCACGCCCTCCTCCCTTGCTCCACTTGCCAACTTCCTAGCAGGTTTTCTCTTGGGGATTCCATCTCTGGTGCCGATAGGCTGACATCTATGCTGGGAGTCACATGTGCACCATGATGGTCAGTATAACCCGTGGCCCTGCAGTTTCACTCATAACTCAAAGGGATAGGTGCACAGTGGTTTGTCATTTTGCTGTAGCACAAAATCGACCCCCATGAGCTGAGTGCATTGGCCAGTGAGGAGCGCATCTGTTTGTTCACCTTCTGCACCAAGGGGAGTCTCAGTCTCCCCAGGCAGAGACCCCTGACTCCGACAGGCCATACCCACCAGTGGCAGAGCAGCCTGGGGTAAGCCCAGGAAGAAGTTAACCAGACTTAAAGGCTTCTTTGCTTCCCTTTTTCCTCTTTCTCTGTCTCTTTACCATGAGACTGTTTTGAAAGGTGTGCACTCTCCTCCTCTCACCCTCTTGAGACCTCACCCCCTGTCCAGTTGGAGAGGGACAGGGACAGATGGAGAGGCCCCAGCTACAACCAAAGAGCTTGGACTGAATTAGGACCAGATGGGCCTACAGCCCTGTACATTGGTCCTGGCATCTTGACAGTTACCTGGGGAGTTTGTGCAGGTGTGGCTGTTTTAATATATGACCCCAGATTCTTTGACACTCCTTTTTTCAAGAGGTGGGACCTAATTTCCCTCTGCTTAGGTGTGGGCTGGACTCACTGCCTTGCCTCTCAGGAATAAAACATAGCTGAGATAATAGGTGATTCTAAGAATACAAGACTAGGTCATAAACGGCACTGCAGCTTCCTGCTTGTTCTCTCTTCTCTCTCTGAGCCATCTCCCCTCCTTGGAAATTAGGTATGTCCGTGTGACTTTCTTCAGCTAATGAAATTGAGCAAGATGGTGTATGTCGCCTCTAGGAGGGCACTTCAAGAGCCGGGGTGCCATCAACCTCTCTTTTTCTCCCCCCAGCAAACCAATGGCCAGTGAGGTGATGAAGGGACCCTGCTCCATCAGCGTGGGGCCAGGAGTCGGGATGAGTGAGGCCGCTAGCTGACCCACCGTGGACAGGTAGCCAAAGAACTCAACCGCTATGGTTTTTAGGCACCCACATGTTGGGTACTCGTTACTGCAGCACAACCTGCACTCTACTGACTCACGCAGGCAAGGATGCTCAGAGACCCTCTGTCCCTCCACCCCCGAGCTCTTCACATTCTCGGGGCCCAACAAAGCCAGCATCTCCATCCAGGTCAGCAGGATTGTACCCCTAACATGGGATCCCTGTTGTCTACACAGGGGACGGCACCCCCATATCCAAGCCTGGGTGAAAAGTGTGGAACCTGGTTCAGGAGAGGGCCAGGGGCTCGGCCTGCCACTGCCACTCCCATTGTGTAGGACCCAGTGGATGGGAAAAGCTTGCCTGGGAGTGAGAGGAGTTTAAGGTGTTAAGTAACAGCCGCACAATCCAGTTCTGAAAGTCACAAAGTCAGCAATGATTGATCTTTTGCTTTCTTTTCCAGAACCATAGAGAATTTGGGGAAATTACTGTCTGGCCACCCAGAAAACAAAGGCCAGTTAGAATTTGTTTTATTTTCTTCTCTTCCCAGATCAGTCCACAGTTCCCCAAGGACCTGCTGTGGTTTTGAGCTTCCTCTGTGCCTGTTCCGCTCTTCTCCATGCACACCCCTCCCCGTCCTCCAAGCCCCAGCCCCCTCAATGGTCCTTTGCGGTCCTTTTCGCCTTCCCCGAGGCCTCCTCCCCCTCCCCCTGTCCTCAGACTCCAGCCTCCTCGTTATGAAGTGTTAGAAAGTTGCTGGAGTGAGAAACGAGCCTGTGAAAGCTCGTTGTCCTAATTAAACTTCCACAAGGAGAGTGACAAGAGGCGACGGGGAGGAAACAGTGCCACCACCGAGGTCTCCGCCTGGGCCCAGGTCGGGGAAGGCCTTTGTCCTGCAGAACAAAAGCCACTGTTTGCACGTGTTAAACCTCATCAAACTTCAACAGACCCAGGTGCAAAAACCCACATCCCAAATGCCATCTGGGCTTATGCCACCTTCCTGAGAACTGACGGTCCCCAGCCGTCAACCCTAATCAGGGCCGGGCCCCACATCAAAGCCACACTCTCTCCACAGACAGCTTCTGCTCTAAGACTCATTGTTGCCACGACTTCCTACGCTCAGCCCTGGCCTGATGAATTAGGGCGCAGAGCCCCCATGGCACGGCTGGGCCCTGCTGGCACTGTTAATGAGGTGGAAGGGCGGGTCCATCTGAGCCCGGGACTAACATAATCACATAAAGCTGTTGCTTTGGAACAGACCGAGCTGCCTGAGAGTAAATTTCCCTGGAAGCGACGCAAAGCAGAGCTTCCTGGGAGAAGACACAATGCCTCCTATTGTCCCTGTCACTTCCCGTCCACCCTCCTGGAGTTTAAGTAACTAGCCAGGAGCCACTGCTCTGTGCAAAGGCTGTTTGCTGATGCCCAGTTGTGGTTTCCAAAACCCCCGTGAGAAGTAGTCTCTCTCCATAGTCACTGTTTCCAGACTGGCCAAGCCATCTGCAGAGGAGAGGCCGGGCCTAGGGAGACCAGGAAGAGGCCCTGCTTGCGACAGGACCCTGGTGGCTGGCCGTGTCTCACGGGTAGCTGGAAGGCAGCTGATGTCAGCCCTGCTGGACATGCTCTGGGCAGAGGCAAGGGTGGCTCAAGTCCCTGTGGCACCTTTCCAGGGCAAGACCCCAGGAGAGGCTCCCGAAGGCCTAGGTGCCTGGCGGAGGACCAAGTCTGGGTTAGTAGTAAGCCCTCAGAACGTGCCTGGGAAACATTCTCCCAGGCCCTGAAGATGAGTCTCGTTCCTACCTGGGCAAGAGTGGAGTCAGGAAGTGAGCAATGGGGGGCCTGGTGGGGCATAGGGGCTGGTCTGTGCTGACCACCAGGTAAGGGGCGGGAGGTTGCAATGGAAGCCATGTCTCCCCATCTCCCCTGGCTGTGCATTTGGGGGGTTCTGCTGCATTCACTGAGTCACTGAAGGATGCTGGAAAGCCACCAAGATTCTACACGGACCAAGACGTGGCCCCCCTTTTACTGCCCGTGGGGAGGCCGATGTGTGGACAACCAAGGATAACCAAGGCAGAGCTGACGGGGGCACTATCCTCGGTTCCAAGGAGGGCCTGCAGGAGGAACAAAGGGGAAGCTTTGGTGCAGGAGGAAGGAAGGTTCCATCCAGCCCTCGCTCAGGGCCTCAGTGGACAAGTAGGATTTTGCTGAGGAAACGGAGTGTACGTGAGGTGAAGGCTTTGCTGAAGCATCGCTTATAAAAAAGGCAAAAGCACTTGCCGTCTTCCCAGCTCTGGCTGAGCCTCTCTCTCCAAGTCTTGGCGTCCCTGGAAAACCATGATTTTTCCAATCTGCACCCGACCCGCCACCTCCTCCCACGCTCTCACGCTGCAGTCTGGTGTGTGTGGTGGGCACTCGGAGAACACTTGCTGGTCTTGAAAACGAAGCCATTCTTTGGGGCTCCTAGAAACCAAAGGGACCTACGTAGCCAACAGATCACTCTTGGACACCAGCAAGAGTGAAATCACTTAAGAGGTATTTTTGCCCTGTGTTTCTTTTTAACTGTATTAAAAAAAAAAAAAAAAAAAAGAAAGGGTGGATGTGCAAACCCAACCCAAGAATACTTGGCTCAGGCTCAACTAGATGAAACTTTAAAAAATGATTTAATGTTATATTAGACTGTTGCATATTAAGGCAATGTAATGCCTTCTAAGAAACGAGAGTCAGGTCCTGAAAGCGATGACTTGGGCACATTTAGAGAGTTACGGCTCGCTTTTCAAGGGAGAAACAATCAACATTTTGCCCACTCCCTTCAGCAGCCTGGCCCGCTAGTGACAGAGTGTGAATACTCTTTCATTCCAGATTATGAGGCTACCACTTTCTCCTCCCCTTCCCGAGCCACGCTTTTCCAAATAGCAACTGTGTGAGGGATGGGAAGCTCGTGAGAGAAGGAAATGTCTGGGGCTGCGTCGGCTGGAGGATCCGGGCTTGTGGTCACCGTGTTACAAAGTCAAATCGCTTCCCTGTAAACACCGGTTTCCGATGGCTCTCTGGCCAGGGCCGGCGGGGGCCGGGCAGGGAGCGTGTGTGTTGGGCATGTTGCATCACGGGCTGTGCAGCTGTGTAGGCCTCTCTGTCCAAGGCATTCATGGAAAATTATTGGGCTCTCAGCCCGCAGCAGATGCACCGGGGAGGGGAGCCGGGAGGAACCGGGATGTGGCAAGAGAGGGGACCAGAGGGCCTGGAGAGCCTCGCAAGGTAACCGCAGGCAGAAACCTGAAAAATGAAGACATTCCCACCAGTTCCAGAAAATGAGGCGGTCTTAAAATGCAGCTTCTTTCCTTGAAGTGGGCTTGGCAGGCCCCAGTTGTTGAAAGGCAAAAAATTTAAAAAAAAAAAAAAAGAAAGAAAGAAAGAAAAAGAAAAAAAAAATCAACATGTTTTACATTTGTCTGGCCTGCATATCTAGCTGGGTTTCCTCCAGACCCCTCACACGCTGCATCGATGTGCAGGATCAGAACAAAAGGGATTTAGGGGGGCCTCTGCTATAGGAGCTAAGGAGCTAAGGAGGTTGCCATTTTTTTAAAATACTGTTTCAGGCATTTATTATAATAAATCAGTAAATAGGTAACAGCATGCCAGGGCATCTTGGAAGTGACCACAAGTCTCACGGCCACTGCTTTAAGGGGTCCCCTGAACCCCTCAGAAGCCACTTCAGCCCATGAGAGGAAGGCAGGGACCCATTTCTCCTTGCTTTGGGAGTTCCTCTTCCCCGTTCATGTCCTAGAGCCTCAGCTCCTTGAGTCTGCTCTCAGTCGAGGAGCAGAAACTCAGACCCAAGTGTGAATGGCAACCCCAGCTTCTTCTAGGGCAGATGGGGAGGCTCATGTTTTCACAAGTCCGAAGCCAAAGCAAGCTTTTGCTAAACAGAGGGGGCAATTATGTTTAGGGTTAAGAGGTCCATACTGGACTCTAGTGAGTTCCTTTAAGAATCTAGGAGATTTCTTGCCTCTGGGCTTTAGGTAGGGTTGGTTCTCTCTACCTGCAACGCTCTTGGCCTCATTGACTCACACTTTCTGTTCAAAAATGTCATATCCCCGGTATGGCCTCTGTGATTAGGAGTGGTCCCCATGGTAGAGGCTGCTAGTTGCCAAACAATTCCCCTTTCTTCTTGACTAAGAGACCCCTATATTGCTGGGGCAGTAATAGGTCCAGCTGAAACACTACATTTCCCAAGTCTACAGGTAACTGCAGAGGCTTTCGGGGTGGGGGAAGCTTCAGAGAAAGTTCTTCCAAAAGGGGGATAATTAAATCAAGAGGCAGACTTTCTTTTTTGCCTTTCCCCCTTGGAATGTGGGCATGATGGTTGAAGCTCCAGCAGCCATCTTGGGACCAATATAAGGATGGACGTTACGAACTACAATGGCTGGGCAGAAAGAAAGAAGACACCAGACTCTCTGATTAGTGGAGCTGCCTTGCTGCAACTGCTTAGACTTCCCATCTCTGTACTTCTGTTACATGAACATAAACCTCTGTCTTCTTTAAGTCACATGGTTTCCAGTCTCTGTCACTAGCAACTGAACTAAACCCTTTCTGCATTTCTCCGCACCACTATTCACCCTTGCAATTTCTCATTCTATGTCTGTCTTCTCCCTGCTCTGTAGGAGCTATGAGATCAGCGGTGTATCTGTTGTGCTGTGTGCTGGAGCCTCGGTGCCTGGCCTGCAGTCTGGCACATAATGACAGCCCTGGAAATGTCTGTTGAACAAGATGCCCTGAAATATGGTTCTGCCAATGGGTAGCTACACTTGGAGCTCCCTTCCACGGAGTTAAACAAGATTCCAAGATATGGAGAGCCAGGCCCCATGCAAGGTCAGCGTTTAGACTAATTAGAGCACAGGGGAGGGAAAACCACCTATTTATTTATAACAAGATCAGCTATTTTTGAGCACCTCCCATGTACCAGGCACTGTATTGAGACTTAAGGGAAAATCTTTCCAATCCCCATGGTGGATATCATGCAGGCAGCTGGCATTCCTCACTTTAGGGTATGCCCATGCCTCGTGATCTATTGCTGCATAGCAAACTGCCCCCAAGCTCAGGGCTTAAAACAATAGGCATTTTTTAAATCTCTCATGATTCCAAGGGATGACTGGGACTCAGCTAGAGGGTCCCTCTGCTGGTCTCGTTTGGGGTCTCTCACCCAGCTATAATCGAGTGGTGACTGGAGTGGGACATCCAAGGTGACTTCACTCACCTGCCTGGAGCCTTGTCAGGAATAACTGGGAGTCTGGGATCAGCCAGGGCATTGAAGCAACTGGGTCTGTGTCTCTCAGGGGTCTCAGGGCCTCTTCCTCTCCATGCAGCCTCTCTAGCAGGATCCCTAAACTTCTTACCTGGAGGCTCAGGCCTCCCAAGTACAAAGGCAGAAGCTGCTACCTTCTTAAGCTTTCTTAAGGCTCAGGCCCGAGCTGGACCAACAGCACTTGCCACGTTCTGGAGTTAAGGCAGCGGCAGGGCCATCCAGAGTCAGCACAGGACATGAACACCAAGAGGCGCCATTCATGGGGATCATCTTCGGGGCCTCGCCACTGCACTCATGAACAAATATGATCCATTTTATAGGTGATGAGGCTAAGGGAGGCCAAGAGGCTTGCCCGAGACCCCGTACCACTGAGCGTGAGGATGAACCCAGGGCAACCCACCTCCCCAGCCTGCCTGCCTCTGTCTTCCTCATCAGCCTCTTGAGCAAGGGGATGGCCCTGAAGGTGCATCCAAGGCCACAACTCTGCCCAAAGCACATATTGTCAAGGGCTGCATGCATTGGGTTGAGGACAGTCTCCCATCCATATGTTTCATAGCTGTCATTTAGAGCAGTGATGGGGCCCTGGGAAAATGTCGCCAAGATGAAGGATGGCTTGATAGAGGGGCAGACACACAGAGGGTCAGGGACACCCACACACCGTCACCCCCAGCCATGGGCTTTTCTGTTCACTCCATCCTATTCTTTTACGATGTCTGCCTGTGCATCGTTACCCCAGATTGAAACACACTCCCACATGCACCTTAGCTTCTTCACCCAGGGCTTCCCCAGTTCAATCAATCTCTGCCAGTGCAAGAGGAACCAGGGTCCTCCAGAGACAAGGTGCTGGGGTGGGGCAGCATGCCCCTCAGCTACAGCTAAGGTCCCCTCAAAGCTTGAGAGTTGCCTTTGTCCGCCCCTCGTCTATTTCACCCAAACGTGTTTTTGGACACACAGTTCCCAGAGAAGAGCAGGCCCGGCCCCCTGGCCTCAGAGCTCAGCCTTCAGGGTAGGGCAGGAGAAAGAATGTAATCAGAGTTATGGCTTAATGAAGTGAACCGTAATAACCATAAACAGACAGTTTGGGATTTGGTTTGTTATTTTGTACAAGGCAGTACCTTTCAATAGCAACTGGTGTTAGGGTCAAGCTTAAACATTTTTGTGTCACCAACAAAAAAACAGTGATGCCATTGTTAACACTGTACTTTTCCACCTTAAAATGGGATTGGTTTTGTGGATTGGGAAAGTTACCAAAAATAAGTTCCTTCAATCACAAAGGTTAGCAGAAAGGAAGTTGCTAGATTGCTTTAAAGATGAGAGAGGCCTGTAAATAAGAAATAATAGTTACAGACAATGGTGTACCAGACCACCTACGTCAAGCATTTTTTATATTTAATGTACATAATGGATAATAAATCCCGTACAACTTAAGAAATAAAGTAAGTTTGTCTATTAGTTCCTATATACAGGGTTGAGTAGAAATAGCTCTGTGGATTAGCTTATAGCTGCAAGGTATGTCTTTGCAAAAGCATCACTTAAAACGTTTCCCCTCTTGAAAATCAACACCCCAAATATAATATGTCCACATGGGGTGTGCCATGCAGCCTGACGATGCAGCTTCCTGAGCACCAGTGCAGGATGGAAGGAGACAGTTTGGGTGCTTCCAAACCATCTACTACCTCTAAAAGGTTGGTGGCCTTTCTTGTGTGTCCAAACCTGCAGGCAAGATACTACCTCCCAACCGCTGAAGTCAGACCTATCTTCAGCCCTTCCAGAGTTTGAAGGTGACCCCCCTGGGAGTTGTTCATCTTCAAAGCACATACTAAAAATACCTTGTGGGAGACGCTGCAGGCCCAGCAGAAATGGCAGGTCCACAGGATGACAAGGCACCATCTCCCAACCCTGGGCCCCCAGCACAGTCCCCACAGGCCTGACCCACACGTGAAGCTGGAACCCCTTGGCACCTTTGGTACTGCTGAGCCAAATGCTACCTGCTTTTATTTGCCAAAATAGGGTTACAACACAGAGGCCCAAGCACACCGTCTTGGACATCTCCCTCTTAAAAAAATCTTCCTTCTAGGCATGCAGTGCCTAGCTCATAAAACACTTTGCCACAGAGAATAAAGCCTTGGCTCACCAGACGCTTTGTTCAGGATTCTGCTTCTCAGAAGACACAAACCAAGAGGGCGCTTTCGTACACGAGGGCCGTGGGTTTTCACGGGTGTCAAAGAAAGTAGCGTGGACTGAGAGTCCCCTGTCCCAGGCTCCTCGAATCTAGTTCAGTCACAGCCAACTCTACGACTTGTCCTACTGGTCAAGAGTTTCTTTGCCCGTAAAATAAAGAAACAGGTTTTGGAGATCTCTGTGGTCTGTACCAGGTCCACAGGTCAAGCATTGATAATGTTATTTCCTTTATAAATGTCCCAGGCACAGGTGGAAAAACAAGCAGAACTTGTTTTCCATTACTCCAACAAAAGGCCTCATTTTAATTTGCTCTAGAAAGACTATTAGTCCTTATGCATTCACTTCAGCTCTCCTAGTAAACTACCCAACTTCCACTTGGTGAACGTGCCAAATAGATAAATGGCCAGTTGCATTTTGAATATTTTGGGGCATCTTGGGATAGCCGGTACCAAGCTGTCTTGGGTTAATGATGCCACCTGGCGGCTACTGTGGGGGGTCCCTGCAGTTACGCACTTCTATTCTAGAAGCAGGAGTCCGTAGGAAAGGTATAAGCGGTGACATGATGTAAGGATGATAGATCAGGGGACTGGGAGAGAAGGGTGAGGATGCTGTTCTAGACAGACTGGTGGGGGAGGCTTCAGGTGGCATTTGAGCTGAGATTCTCCTGAAAAGAGACCAGTTATGCAAAGGTCTGAGCAAGAGAGCATTCTGGGCAGAAGGCAACTGCAATGGCAAAGGCCCTGAGGTGGAAACAAGATAATTGTGTTTTAAGAACAGAAAGACACCCTGCAGGGCTGCCGGCACCTGGGGTGCACTCAGCATGGCGCAGGTGTGGCACAGAGGCAGAAGGCCAATCCTGGGAGGCCTGGCTGGCCAGGGCGAGTTGATTCAAAGCGGGAAAGGTCTGGGCACAGTGGCTCACTTCTGCCTGTAATCCCAGCACTTTGAGAGGCGGAGGTGGGAAGATCACTTGAGCCTAGGAGTTCCAGCCTGGGCAACATAGTGAGACCCCATATCCATAAAAAATGTAAAATTTAGGCTGGGCACAGTGGCTTATGCCTGTCATAAGTACTTTGGGAGGCCGAGGTGGGAGGATCGCTTGAGGCCAGGAGTTTGAGACATAAGGAGACCCCATCTTTACAAAAAATAATTTTAAAAAATTAGTAGTCCAAGCTACTTTGGAGGCTGAGGCAGGAGGATCACTTGAGCCCAGGAGTTCAAGGATGCAGTGAGCTATGATTATGCCATTGCATTCCAGCCTGAGTGACAGAGTGAGACCCTGTTTCTAAAAATAAAAAATAAAAAAACAAACAAGTGGGAAGGGATTAGGAATCAGGCAGGAGAGTGATTGGTACTATGTCATATTGCTTCATTCTCTTGATCATTCCTCATTCTTGTGTTAGTTCTGCTTTAGACAGTATTTCTCTCTATGCCAGCCTTTGTTCAGGTGTCTCAGGAAAATCTCTCTCCCCTTAATCAACCTTCCATTCCATTCTACCGGGAGCAAAAAAAAACAACCCTGAGCTTGGCCTACAAATGCACTGTGGCTGTGGAGACCCCCTCCTTGAGTAGATGATGAAGGGTGACCACCCACCCAGCCTGACCTGGCACCGGCACCCTCACCTGGAGAGGCCCATTTCCAGAACAGCCCAGCACTGGAACCTCAGGCCATCCCCCTCTTGCAGAGGAGGAAGCTGAGAGTTAGAGACCTCCTCCAGACACCCCAGGCATTAAAAACAAGTGCTGGAGCCGAGGTGACCGGAACTGGTTACTTCATGCCTCTCAGTTCATAACATGAATGGGAGCTCAGCCTAGCAAAGAAGACCAACGTCAAATGCATGACTATGCAAATAAATACAAATTATAATTTGCTCTGGAAAGACTATTGGTCTTTATGCATTCACTTCAGACCTAATAAACTATCCATAAAATCTATATAATCATATGTTTATAAAATCACGTGTATACTATAATGTAGCTACCCCATGAGCTGGAATACGGACAACACCTACAGTCACTGCTGTCACACAGGAGCCTGAGCCACTCACTGCAGGGCAGGGTTGGGCTCTTGAGACAGCCACAGCACTGGCCAGCCTGCAGCCTTCATCTCAAACCACTCAGCCTGAGTCAGGGCAGCTGCTCTGAGCCCACGTGGACACCCCGCCCTGGCCTCACTCTGCCCCTCAGGCCCGAGGCTTGGATCTGTCTCCTGGTCCTGCCTTCCCACTGCCTGCTGCAACCCTCCACTGTCCACGCTCATTCCTTTGATGTCCCACCTCAGCCATTCCAGGGAAACACCTCATTGTGCCTTGTTGCGCCAGGGTCTCACGTCCCAATGTGGGGCTCTTGGCCCGGTAAGAGCCATCTCATTCCCTCCTATGGCACAGGGCCTGACTCCCACAATGCGCTGACACCCACATTCCTCCAAGGAGTCTTTCCACAGCCTGTGAAGCCTGCCTTGCTCAGACCCCAGAATTCAAGATTAGTATAAAGAACAACTTGTATTCAATGTAATGAAAGCACAACCTCTCCTTAATAGTACTGCCCTGGTGTTTCTAGACTTTGATCTTGATCTTGTAAAACTGTGTTGATTAAAATTCTGCAAAGCCACTCCCTTGGGGATAGCTGTAAGGAGCCTCCAAAGGGTGCGGGCAGTTGGGATCTTGGCTGGAATGGGTGTTGCACCTTCCTTGGGTTCAAGGTGGAACATTATGTCATCTCCACTCTGAAAATAAAGAGAGAACTATAAAGAGAAGAAGGGCTCATTTCAGCCATCCTGGCAATGTGGGCGGTGGTGGGGTGGGGGATGCTTTTCCCCCATGAGGGGCCAGGTATGAGCCCGACCCGAGCCTGGTGGCCCTTCTCACACCATGGTGTGCATCTGATGCTCCCAGGTGCAGCTTATATCAACCTACAGATTCCATATCAGCAGGTCCAGGGCAGGGCCTGAGAGTCTGCATTTATAAGAAGCTCCCAGGGGATGCCGCCAATTTAGAGAGGACACTTCTTAGGTACTTGTTTATAGCTTGTTAGAAGGGCAGAATCCTGAGCCCCATATCAGACCTGTGAATCAAACCTGCCGGTTAAAAAGATCCCAGGTGACTCCTGTGCAGGTTGCAGTGTGAGAAGGCTGGCTTGTAAGGCCTGCCTGTGTCCATGGCAGACATAGCTAATCAATCAAAACACTCTGATGATGAGTCAGGATCCTTCTCTGCACAGTGCTTGCTGCAAGTGCCCAACCGAGACAGCCTGGGGAAGAAACTAAAAAGACAGAGAAGAATCAGCCCTGACACATGGCTAATGAAACAGGAAAGAGAGAAACAACTTGGGCTTTCAGAAGCCCAAAGCCAGAAAGATTTCTAGAAGGAGCCCAGGAAGTGCCTCCAATGTAGAGGGTAAGCATAACTATAAGTGAGGTGGATATGCATTGGGGGAATGGGGTCTGGCACCAGCAACAGAAGTGTCTCTGTCCCTAGGGATTTGGAGCCACTGAAAGCCACCTGTGGCAACAAGCAGAAAAAGACCAGGAAGAAGGTTCTAGATGGGTTGAGAAGCTGCCCATGCAGTTGGAGGTTTTTTGGCCAGTGCTGATGGAAGGGACAGGAGTCTGTCTCCCTAGCAAGAGAGTCTCAGGTGACATAAACAGCACCCACTGTGCACCAGGCAGGGACTGGCTCTGTCACATTAGCGATCTCAGTCGGGTTTCTCATCCCATGAAGCAGATACCGTCATCTCCTTCTCACAGACAAGGAATCTGAGATCAAGTGAGTTTAAATGCTGAGGCTGGTAAATGCCCTCGCAAGAATCCTTCCCAATCTGCTTGCCTGCAAGGCTGACCTAGACGCATCATATTTATCCTTTAGCATCATTTACCCTTTTGCGATCTTAGCAAATTTCCATTAGAGGGTCCTTGGTTGTCTTGCCTGTGGGAGGAAAAGAATGAGGATCAGGTGGGCACCCAGGGCCCAACAGAGCAGCCAGGTGGGGGTGACACCTGAGAGCCGAGGACAGGCAGGACAGGGCTCTGGGTGGTGCTTCCTGTCGGCCTCATCAAGACTCAGGCAGCTGCGACATCTTGACTGTCTCATTGCAAATGTGTTTGGCGTGTCACACCTGCACTCTCGCTAATCCCCATGACCCCCTCTCTGGGCAGGAATCTGTTACTCTAGTTTTCAGAAGAGGAAGTGGAGGCTCGAAAAGATCGGGTGCCAGGCTTAAGTTCTGCCTGGTCTGAGAGTGGCACCCCCATCTGTCTGATCTCAGACAGGAACACATTTTAGGCTCATGAAGAAGTGAGGGGGCTTTTGTGGGCTAGCCTGTGGGCACTAATCACCAGATCTAGCATTGTGTCTAAGATACGAATGAAGTTTTGGGCACTCTACGGTCAACAAGGTTTTGCACTGCCATTTATCTACAAGTTTGGAAATGCCTGCTTCTCACAGTAGAACAAACTTCGGTGGCACCTTCCTACTCAATTTGGTTTCATGACATCTAGTGGCCAACATAAGAAGTGCAGTGGAATTGCAGGACCTTGTGAACAGGTGCAAACGCTTGGTACTTCCTGGGACAAAAGATGGGCCAAAATTCCTAACAGCCAAAGTACCCGTGGAATCTATGAGCTGCACACTTAAGCCTATAATCTCTGTTTTGTTCCTAATATTTATGCTTATTTACTATCAGTGGTGGGAAATACACCATATCCAATCCATTGTCTCTTAATTGATAAATTATGTTTGCAGTAATACATATTATATAATATCATATTATATTATATTACATAGTATGATGCAAACTCAATATTTGAAGACAGAATCAATAATGAAAAACATTATAAATTTGAAAATGCTACAAGTCACTAATTAATCTATTCCCCTGGAGATGGAGTGGAGGTTTTAGGATCACCATAATGCCATATGAAAAAATTAGATGAAAATACACAGAAATAGGCTTCCTGTCTGCTATGCCTGAACATATGAAAGGACATGATGTGCTTTATAGAGACGCTCTCATTACAGGGGAACCTCAAGGGTGCTGCCTGAGTAACTCTCATGCCATAAAGACACAACTACAAGAGGATCCCTAGGCAATCTCATGAGAACACAGACTTTAACAACCTATCTATCCCCTACCCTGGTCTCCACCCCAGGATTCAAATAATGGCAAAAATCCAAGGCAAGATTCTTTGGTAACTGATGCTCCTTTACAGGGAAGGGGTCCCAGCTGAAGAGTAGGGGGAAGGTCTTGTCACCTACCCTAGGGGCTAGGGTAGATGAACCCAAGAGTGATTAACCAAACCCTAACACACTCAAATTATTTTTTCAAACATTTTGGGTTTAGCAAAATGCATTTTGCTAAGCCCCCGTTCCTGACAATTTTATACCCATGTGAATTTCAAGGGAAATTTAATATGTATGTTTCTGATTCACTTAGGCTTAACTCAACACAATTGTTTAGTGAGAGCCACTTTGTGTCCAAGAATCTTCCTGAACCCTTTCTTTTATAAGCCCTCTTAAATGATTTTCCTTTTAGCCAGGAAGTGTGTTTTGTCTGGAGTAAATTGAACTAAAACCCCAAAAAGATTCAAGCTTGGTTCAAAATTGAGAATCCTTGAATTTTGGAGAGGTTTGGAAAGTTTGTAAACAACTTCTCATGTCACTGAGAATGTCTGGTGTTGGTGTTGAGAAGTGTGGAACATTATGAGTGACCTGCAGTGATTATATGGAGTGACATTTTACATACTTCAAACGAAGAATCTGCCTTCTTGCTACCTGGATAGAACACTGGTCTCGCCAAGCATCTTCCAGGTCTAGGTGGCCTGGGGACCTGTACAGTCACATCAGCTCTGAGTGCTGCCACCTTCCTCAGATCTGAGGGCACAGTTAACACCCATGGGCACCACAGGATGGCAGGCTACCCTCCCACTTCCATGGGGCTTTTATATCATGGAGGGCTATTATATTCCTGCCAGGGAAGATTCTCTTCCCTAGCAGGATGTCACCATCCAATTTAGGTAACTAAAGCTTTGAATGAATCAATGAGGTAGCTTCATTTATTCCATCCTAGGATTAATTTTTGTCTTTAAAAAACATATATTATAAACCTGAGCACAGCATGTCTAGGGCATTTGATTAAGGTCAAAATAGTAAAGACGGTGAGATGGTGATAAGACTTTTTTTAATGTGCTGCTCTTTTATACAAAAATGACATGATGATTCCATTTCAGTTTAGAAGTTTGCTTTTCTTGTCATAGTGATGGCCAACAGCCAGCTATATTGCTTAGGAGTTAGTTCAGCCACATATAATAGAAAACCAAAATGGCAGGCTTTAATAATACAAGGATTTACCCTTTGCTCACATAAAAAAAAAGAAGAAGAAGAAGAACGAAAGAAAATTTAGGCCTGAAAAGGCTGGTTTCAGAGTCATCAGGGACCTGAACTCAAATTCCTTACCACGTAACCTCCGTTGCAGAATTACATTATGGTTGCCAGACGTCTGCTGGAGATCCAGCCCTCATGTCTATGTTCCAGGCAGCAGGAATGAAGAGTCTCTCAGCTGACTCAGCCCCATGTAAAGAGCTTCTATGGAAGCCCCAACCAAAGACTTTGGCTTATATCTCTTTAACAAGCCCAGTCTGTAAGAGAAGCTGGGAAATATGTTTTATCAAAGCACATTGCTGCCCTCAATAACATGGGGTTCCATTGGCAAGAATGAAAAGAATTGGGTGGTCTATCAGCTGTCTCTACCCTATCCACCATGCTGTCTCCTGGCCTTGTCTTGACTCTCAACCACTGGAAGATAGACCAAGGGGAAAGTTCCAGCAGCCGTGAACTGTCGGGCTGTGTGTATGTATGTGTGAGGCCTAATCAAGGCCTGACCCACAAATATTGTGAGGTATCCTCTTTGCTTTTACGTAATTAGTTTTCTGTTTGCTTCTGCCTGGTCTAAGTCTGATTTAGAATATGGTATATGGAAGACCTTCCCTCAGGACCAGAAAGGACCAGCAGGGCCAAAGAGAGAGCCGTGGAAAGCACCTTGTGGTCGATGTGGTAGCTCCTTTCTCTTCGCCTTATGTAGCTCTCTATTCAAATCAAGTCTGGGTCAAGTCCCTGGGCGATTCACATGAAACATGGAATCTACTGCACTGATACCAGCAGGGAGGTGCTCACAGTGAAGTCAGGGACAAGTGTCACCCCCATTTTATAACCAAGAAAACTTAGGTTAGGTCACCTGCCCCAAGTCACCAAAGAGCCCACCTCAGAGCTGAACCACCCTCACCAAGGAGCCTGTGTACCGATCACACACCTGGGCCTGGCCTCAGCTCCCAGGCACAGAGTGAGGTGAGTGGCCTGGATGGGCTCTGGGGACAGTAAGGGCCCTCAGCAGGCCTGGGCACCCCTCAGTGAAGCTCAGGTACCAGACTTGAAATACAGCAAAACGAAGTGGGGGTTCCATTACTGTCACCATTGTTATTAATTACATTTGTTACAGACCTCAACATCACCCACAAGTGCTTATGGGTTTAAAAATGGAATCAGGTTGAGTTTAGGGGGAAGTTACTCAACTTTTATTTTGTCTTAGTCTTTCATTCATGCTTATTTTTATTAAGTGTTCATCAAACAAACAAGCCCTCACCATGAAATGTCTGGGACTCAGCCCATCTGACATTCCAAGAAGTCAAGCAGCAGGCAATGGCAGCGGCACAGAGCTGAATACAAAATAAAAATATTTTTTCACAATGAAGTCAGCAGAGGGACTGTTGACTCGGAGGGCTCCCGCGAGCCAGAGGGAAGCGAGGGGAACTTGCTGACTCCCAAGAAGAAAAGCCTGCTGAAAGGAACCAGTCTCCATGAAGAATAGGACACTTAAGAACTGGCATATAGATAGCACTTTACAGTTTAGAAAGCACTGTGTCATGGGTCATCCTGCTTGAGCCTCCCCAAACACTGTAAAGTGGGAAGGAGATTGCAGAAAAGAAAACTGAAGGTCAGAGGGCTCAAGTGTCCAATCCAAGGGTACCCAGCAGGGATTCATTTCAGGGATGTGGTCAGATGCAGCTGAGCCTCTGCCACTCTGCCACTTGGGGAATCCACCCCCCTCCTAGACCCCCAGGAACCCCCTGTGAGAATAAAATGAGTCCTTCCTTCTCCTCAATCCCCTTCTGTCACCACCTGTGAGGCCAGGGCTACAAGATTTGATTCCTAGGAAAAACACAACCAGGAGGGACACCGCCACCACTTTTGTACCTATAAAGCACTTGGTACCTTCAGTATGCCCCATGCAGTCTCAATGACATGGGGCCACCGTGGGACACAGGTGCTCATGTTGTTTAAAATGGGACAGATTTCCCTCTTCCATGCCCTGTACCACCCAATCCCGCACATTCTGGCCTTGGTTCCTCCACTGACGGCAATGTCTGGGACAAGTATCCGCATGCCTCTGTTTACTCACCTGTAAAATGGGAGAAGAGCATCTTGCCCCCAGCCCTCCTGCTGAGTGGCAAGCCAAGGGGAGCAGACGTAGAGCCTGCCTGTCTGGACAAGCCCAGAGCTCAGCCCATCCTCGTGACCTGCTGTCTGGGAGCTGCCTGCTGTGACGAGGTCTATGGCTGAGTGTTGCGCTCTGATCTCCGGCTCCAGGGATCACGTGGGGATCAATCCAGGGAGCTGCAGGTAAGCCAGTCTGCGTCATTGCAATTGGCTCCCGAAGCCAGACACCTCTGCTTATGCGGGTGTCTTTGGGTCTGGGGCGAGGTGGCTTTCATTCCTGACTTCATGGCAGCAAAGTGGTGGCCATCCACCTTCAAGCAAACAGGCTGTGCTCGCTTACCTGAAACAAACAAAGTTCTAAGCCTCAAACCATATTCTACCTCCACCCATCAATCCAGCAATTATTTAATTAACATGCTTTCCTCTACAAATTCTCAGGTTTTTTTTAAAGCTCTGGCCAAGTGACATAATTTCACCTATCCAGGATCCCAGATAAAGTCTTGGAATAGCAGTTCAGTCTGCAGAGCTTCTCTAGTTGCAGCCCCCAATGCTTGGTGCACCCATTGGGCTTGAGTCTCTGGCCCCTGTGCAGGGAGGGTCTGTTCATAGACCCTGTGGGTCCTGCTGGGCCCCGGCATGAGACATCTGCCCAGATGTTTTCCTAAGTGGGAGCCATGGGGCAGGCTGAGAAGGCAAGGTACCTAGGAATTGGCAGGAGCAGCTGAGGACAGAGGTGGCATCACTCTGGGACTCACCAGTGTTCATGAGCCTGGCATGGACCACAGACTCGCCAGTGTTGGTCAGCCCTAACCCTTTCCCGGACCGCTTGACCCCTTGTCCGGGCACAGCTGGGCATTCCAGCCCCTAACAGCACAAGACCTTTCCACCATCAGAGGAACTTTAATTTATTAAGAGTGCCTGGGCGGGGGGACACCCCAGGCTTTTTGGGGTGAGCTGCTCTCCGTGGGCTGGGTATGGGGCACTTTAGGGGCACAGGCTGAGAGTCATCGGCTTCATTTTCACCAACTTTAGCTCTTCTTGTTGTTGCCACTTATCCATAGGACCCTACTCCAGCTGACACAGAACTTAGAAAACTCCCTCAGGACTCTGGGCTGCAGGACGGTGTGCGCCTGTGAAGAACAGGGGCCCAGTGGTGGGGGGCTGGAGCACAGCGCTGGAAGGGCCTGACCCTTTGCTTTCGCCTTCTGCCACTTGGCGTTGAAGCTTCAGGGCTGCGGGGAAATTCTGGGCCACCCGGGCCCAGGATGCACCCGCTGGCTGTTGGGGCTTGGGCCAGGTAGGGCGCGGGGACTGTAGGCCGGCACGTGCGCAGCGATGCGGGCTGCCGGGCCTGAGACCGAACCCCAGGCACCGCGCAGGGCCCCAAGGCGAGCGCGCATCCCCGGAGCGCGGCGCGCCGGCCGAACTTGGGCGAGTGCGCCCAGCGGCAGGGGCCAGGGGGCCGCAGGTGCAGCAGGCGAACCCGCCTGACTTCGGGAAGAGAGCCGGCCGCTGCTGCCCCTGCGCCTCAACTTACTGCCTGGGCCTGGTGTCCGAGCCCTGGGACTTCCGGGGCCCAGCGGCGCTTCGGGGAGCTCGTCCACGGGCAGCCTCCAGGGCTGGAGAGCGCACGGCGCGGTCGCCCTGCCGGTCCGCAGCATGCGAGCGGCGCAGCCGGCGCTCAGGCGGGGCGGGAGGTGGCCGGGCTCCCGCAGGGACGGCGGGCGGGGTGGGGTGAGGCGGGCCGGCCCCCTCCCCTCCCTCCCGCCGTCCGCCCTCCCTTCCTCCGGTCCTGCAGCCAATTAGACGGCCCCCTCGGGCGGGAGGCGTGGGGCGCTCCATAAAGCGGCGGGGAGCTGTCACCCCGCTAGCAGGCTGCGCTGCGCCCAGGCCGAGCCGGTGCGCCGAAGACTCGGGCGCGTCGGGCCGGGGAGAGGGGAGGAGCCATGGCCACCACTAACGGGGCCGTGGAAAACGGGCAGCCGGACAAGAAGCCGCCTGCCCTGCCGCGCCCCATCCGTAACCTGGAGGTCAAGTTCACCAAGGTGAGTTGGGCGCCCCTCTCACCCGACGGCCGCCAGCCAGCCTTTGCGCTGAGCGACCCGGCCGGGGGGCGGTGAGGGCGAAGGTCCTGGCGCTCCGGAGACCCGAGACTCCCTGCCCCGGCCTGGCCCTCTGGAAACCGCACCCTCCCCGGGCATCCTGGGCGGGCTCGCAGGCGGCAGGGCTCAGAGCTGTTAGCCTCGAAGCTGGGCGAGCAGCGCCCACACGGTGCCAGGCTGCAGCCCGGCGCAGCCCCGACGTGTCCCAGCACAGTCCGCTTTGAACGCTAGTGGAGGTGCGGGCCGCGTTGGCTCGGAGCGCGCTGGTCTCCCCGCAGACGCCTGGGCATGGTTTCCGGGGCGAACGAGTCTGGTTTGGGGAGGGTCAGAGGGTGCTCGAGAACGCCAAGAGTGAGTCTGAGAGCTCTGGCCACTTCTGGGAGTTGCACTTGAGAGACTCGGGAAACAGGTCCTCAGAGCAACGCCAGAAGCACCGGGCACCTTCTGTGCTTAGCTTGTACCCAGCTTGCCAGGAGAGCTAGGGGGAGTAGGAAGGTGCTCACTGATGAAACTGCCCTGGAGCCCAGAGGTCCTGGTTCTCATAGGAGAGAAGCGAGTTCCCAGAAGTTCTCAAATCTGGGCGTTGGGAGGCCTCGGTGGCAAGGACGGAGTGCCTTGGGTCCCTGGGGCCGCAGAGGTGCAGGGCTCTCTGCTTCTTTGCTCTGTGGGCTGGGAGGCTAGAGCGTTGGCAGAGCAGTGAGATCACCTGCCTGGAGCAGAAAGGAGGAAAGGAAGATGGCGCGAGGCCTCTGAGCTGGGGCTAAGGAGACCCGGGCTGGGAGTGAGTCCCAAGGGAGCACACCCCAGGCTGTTTGGGGTGCGCTGCTCTCCTGTCGGCCAGGTATGGGGCACTTTAGGGGCACAGGCCCTGAGCCATTGGCTTCACTTTCCCCAACTTTGGCTCTTGTTGTTTTTGCCACTTAATCTCTATCCCCGGACTGCAGCTGACACAGCACTTAGAAAATTCCCTCATCAATTTTACTTTCAAAAGTAGCAATTATCTTTCTCAAATAGTTTTAATCAAGCAGAGAAAGTCGCAGGGCATTATGTGTGGCCTTCAGATTTTGGTCTCTTGGCACTTAATTCCCAATGTCGGCTGCGCCTCTGATCACATGACATGTAAATTAACTGTTTTCAGAAGGCTCCGTAATCAACAGAGACACGTCACTGTAAATGCTGGAAATTATTTTTAATGTAATTTTCCTAGTAGTATCAGCTTCAGAGCAAAAATTCCAACATGAATTCTGAGAACAGTGAGAATAATATTTTAATTTTTTAAGACCCTAACCCTATGGTGCTTGGCTCCTGTCGGTGGTGGTGGGTTTTTTGTTCATTTGTTTTATGTTGGTTGTATAGGGTTTTGTAATACTACAGAAACCAGAAAGTAAATTGCCCTTTTACGTTTTATGTTTTTGAGTCCTATCAGAGCAATTTGGCCATGCAGGAAAAGTTTATCTTCTTCTCTACGAGTCTTTGGGACCCTTTGAAAGTATAAATGTAGCCTCAGGGAGAAGGATCTTAGAAGATCCATGGAGTATCGAGTGACGGGTATCTTGGTGGGTGCCACCCCCCGCCCCTTGCCAGTTGAACGGAACCAGTGTAGGATTGAAGCTAAGAAAGGTGGTCGATGCAGGGCCTGGAGAGCTGGGATTCTGAGGGGGCTCCCAGGAGAAGACGGTTCCAACTGCCTGACACCAGGCTGCACCCTCCTCACCCACAGGGGACAATGCCGCTGCCTGTGGTGTCCTTGTTCCTGGCCCATCTCCGCAGAGGCCTCCCCATAGCAGGTGCGGGCCCCAGCAGCCTGCATGGCTGAGGGTGAGCACCGGGGCATCAGCGCTCCGGGAGCTTTGGCTGGAGAGGCCGGTGAGAGAGCCTGCCGAGGGAAGGAGCAGGAGACACCAAGTTCAGAGCCGAGGCCCGGCGCGGGTGGGCGGGTGGAGCAAGGGAGCCAGCAATGGTCTGCTGTTTTCAAAACTGACTCCTGGTGCTTCTCGATGATGGAGGACACACCAGAGATGGTCTGCAGGAGCCCCAGCCTCGGTGGTGCCATTTCCGAGGGTGGTCCAGCTTCCAGAAGGATGATTTTGTCAAGGCCCCCTCATTTGTTATGCTGTGTGACTCTGGAGAGGGAAGGGCCCCTCCAGGGTCTCCACACAGATCTCAGAGGATAGAAGCCCCCTCCAATTTAGGAGTGTCTTTCTTATAAGATTTCTTCCAGTAGCAGGGATTCTCTTCAAGGTTTTCTGGTTCCTTAAAACACCAGTTTTTATTATCTCTTTTATGAAAAATAAAATTCCCCCAAATCTCCTTTTCTGAAAACATATTCCGCTTGAGTTTAGCTGAGTGGCCTGACATCCAATGGAAGTTACTGGAAATGGCATCAGCAGAATTCACTTGTATGATTGCCATCTTCACCTCTGCCTGAGACACCTTCCAGCTCGGTCCTGACTCCATGTTGTTCTGTTCCTTTGGTAAAATGTGAATTCTGTCTACAGCTCAATGTAGCTTAATTTTATACCTCTATATGGTTTTTTTTTTTTTGTATACCGATTCCTAAGTCAAGGGCAACAATTCCTTTCTAGACCCTTTACTCTGATTTGGAATTCAAAACAATGCAGCCAGCATAACTGGTAGGCCATATTCACTGACTCTTTCCTTCTATTTGTTTTTGTTTTGTTTAAGTGGAGAGAAAATCAATAGTTTTTGTTTTGTTTTAGTGGAGAGAAACCACTTACAAGATTACTTAGTAGGCCAGGTATGGTGGCTCACACCTAAAATCCCAGCACTTTGGGAGGCCGAGGCGGGAGGCCAGGAGTTTGACACCAGCCTGAGCAGTATAGCAAGAACCCCATCTCTACAAAAAATACAAAAAATTATCCTGGTGTGGTGGCATGGGCCTGTAGCCCAAGCTACTTCGGAGGTTGAGGCAGGAGGATCACTTGGGCCCAGCAGTTTGAGTTTGCTGTGAGCTATGATAATGCCACTGCACTCTATCTGGGCAACAGAGCAAGACCTTGTCTCAAAAAAAAAAAAAAAAAGATTATTTACTAGTGTGGTATAAAGAAAAAGATTTTGCTAAATTAGAAACACTGTGATGGGAAAATATGGTTACAGTCAAGCAGTGAAATTTTTTTTTTAAGGTTGCTGGTTAGAAAGGACTGCAGATCAATGTCATGAACAACCAAGTAATTTTTTCTTTGGAAGAGCATGCTTGGAGATGAAGTATAGCAGACATCCGATCGTTGCAATCTGTTTCCAGCCCCCTTATTTATATTCTCTTCTGCCACCTTCTCATTTTCCCTCCCCCTTGGAATTGATACCAGGAAGGACCCAGAATCAGCAATTTTCACTGACAGTCTCTATTATCTAACCCACGAAATTTCATCTTTCTACAAATGGGCCTCTCTTCCTGGCCGCACTTTCCTCCCCGCACTAACTTAACTCCTCTTCCCCACTTATTAATTTCTCACTGTTACCGAGTGATGACTTGCTGGATGGCAAAAGTGAACTCTTGGATTTGGTTTCAGCTGGAAGAATAAACCTGTAATTGTAGCCTGGCCTTTTCCTTGTGTGCTTCCCTGGGGGCCTGGCCTCACATTGAAGGCGCTGAGCTTCCAGAAGCTAGATGGGCTTGTCCTACTGGAGATGGATGCTGTCAGCTCTGGATTCCAAACTGGAGGCAGGTGGTCTCTGCCCACCTGCCCAGCCAGAGCCTGCCTTCTGTGCTTGGTCCTCCCCAAATGCAGACTGGGCTTCCTTCCTGATGAGCTGCGGGGTTTATACGAGAAGAGCCCAATACAGAGAAGGTAACCAAGCTTCATTCTTAGGAGACAACTCCCCGCTCTCATCTGTCTCACTGGGGAGTCAAATGTTCCAAATGAATCAGTTTCACAATAATTGAAATTAGCCCTTCAGGGATGCAGCTCTTCCTTTAAACAATTCAAAGAAAAGAAAAGTAAAGCTACTTATACTATATGCATATAGAAACAGAAATGGAAACGGATGTACGTAAACTGATTACATACTTTGAAATTATTGACGGCATTTTATTTCATGGAAATGTATGTTAGCCATTTCCGCGGTTGGAGTCTTTTTGATGCCATGATGGGCCATGATGATACCAAGCTGGTGCGGCAGGCGACTGTCTGTCCTCTTACTGGGCAGCTGGACTTTTGTGCTGTCAGAAGGTGTTTAGTACATGGTCTGCCAACTCTGCTCCTAGTTCTTTTCCAAAAGCCCTCTCTTTTAATGTGATGTTTTTAAGGCAGTTAGAACTTAGTGTAAACTAACAATAAATAATACATACATTTCAGCACGTGGACTTTGTACATTCTTTTTAGTTTGCTTATGATGCCTTTTTTTTTTTTAACATTCTTAGCTGTGTTCTGGATACTTGAGGTTCCCAGTAAAGTGATTTTTGTGGGTTATTTCTTGGATTTCTGCATATAAACCATTATTTGCTGTGTCTGTTAATATAACCTGGACATTTTCTAATCCAGATATTTCACTTTGTAGTCCAACGCTGGCTTTTCTCAAACCGAACATGACAATACACATTTTAAAGGGAGTGCAGAGAAGGGGTGTGCTGATGGGCATTGAAAACTACTGGAGGGAGATGGCAAGATCCTCCTATAAAGCAAGGCCCTTGGCAATCTCGCTGGGGTTTGCAGCGGGAGGGAGGAAGGGAGTGCTCAGTGCTTACTTACCTTTCAGGGGCAGGTGGATTGCTTGAGACTTTCTATATACAAATCTATTTAAACTTCTCCCAAAGTCTATGAGGGTATAGGGTCCAGTTGCCACTCTCTGTTTAACTATTTAAATCAGCTATTCCCTTGTGAATTCATGTTATTGCTAATAGTAATAATAACAATTGAGACAAAACTCTCAAAGACTCTAGTTTTACTGTGGCAAAAACTTGCACTTTAATTCTGAGTCTGTCCCCAGTGATCTGTTGGTCATGTGACCCTGGTTCCCTGTCCCCCTCCCCCAGCCCCCAGGTCTCATCTGTAAAACATCCAGGGGGTGCGGGGAGCAGCGGGAAAGGCGGACAAGACGTTACCTAAGGTCCTTAGCATGTTGAAATTATATGATTTTGATTTAAACCTAATTTGTTACACTTCCTTTCCTGGTTAGATATTTATCAACAATGAATGGCATGAATCCAAGAGTGGAAAGAAGTTTGCCACATATAACCCTTCAACTCTAGAGAAAATATGTGATGTGGAAGAAGGAGATAAGGTGGGTGCTTTTTTCTGTTTTTTCCTCTCTTTTTTTTTTTTTTTGGCCTCTACGTAATTCAATTATACATAACCATAGGATAAGGAAGCAGTTTGGCGTAGCTATGAGACAGAACTGGCCCACCCTCGGAGTAGAGCCTGGCTCGCTGCCTGAGTTGGTGTGTGCTACTCAGACACATGGCCAGGATGGGATTGATTACCGATGATCCTCTGCAAAAAGTCACTCTCCTTTGATAGATGTTTTTCCATCTATGAGGATGACCTCAGCTATCCTCCTCACATGACTAAAGGAAAGGTTTTTGTCAATTATTTGAACCTGGAAGCTTTAAAGAATCATTCCAGAAAGCATTTCCGGCTGGTGTGTTTCACCAAATGCAGCATTCTAGCAGGAGACACTTTAAAAAAATAGACTTGAAGGAAAAAAGACGTGCTACCCAAGTGATGTGGGGGAAGAAATAGCATCACATAACCACCAGATTTCTTTTCTACTAGAAACTTAATATGAGCACGGAAAGCTGTCATCTTTATAACCCGATTTGCTAGTGCAGGGTCCATGTTATGATATAGAAGCTAAGGGACTTCTGGATGTGTCCTTTATACGTTTCAAGAATGTAAAGTCTGTTTTGAATGTCAGTGTCATTGGCGAAAGGTTAGAGGTAAAGCTCTTCCACGGAGGGAAGGGAGACAGACGTAAACCTCCCCTCAACTGTTGGGGTGCTGGACTGACACTCTTAACCAGTGTATTGGTGATGTTGGCCATGGATGGGGAAGGGCACGTGTGCAGAGTAAGCTTGGGTTTTATCCCACCAGTGAGTTTTATATAGGTGTGCAATGCACAGTGGTCCCACCTGTACATACCCTCCTCTGTGTGGCATCCCACACTAAGCTCTGCTTACAAAGAAAGCACAGAGGAGCTCATAGGAAAATGCGAGCGCATGGGAGGGAGAGAGGGCGTGACGTGCAATGGGATTCCCACTTGAAGATTCCCAGGTGCCCCATACAGGTGTTTGGGAGGGTCATTCGAGACCCTTGCCCCAGGCTCCAGTTTTTACCTTGGTCTGGGTGACTGCTCTGAGCACCTGGAGGCAAGGGGCCACCTGCCCCTGCAGCTGGAGAGGTCCTGGCTTCCACCCCATAGCCTGGGACAAGGAAGTCAGTGTCCCAACATCTCCCTTGCCAAAGCATCTGCTCATCCCCAAGCAAGCTCCAGAGACACAGAGTCTCGGTGGCGGCCCTTCCTGACTGGTGTCTGGTGTCCACTGCTTGCTGCACCTCCCCAGAGAGACAGGCGCGGAGGGGCCTTTGAGATGAGCCATGCCCCATCAGCAACCAGAGCCTTGAAGCCCCAGTGTCCTGAGAATAAGAAAGAACAGCGCTACTCTAAACAGATCTCACCTTTTTCTTTTGAAGAAGAAGGTTCTGTTGCAATTATTCTATGAGTGCACAGAAGACCCAGTTCTGCCCCCACGCGGTAGGCGAGGCTGGAGGGAGAAAACAGGCCTCCGTGGTAGCCCCTGCACCTCCCTGTCTGCGGACTGTTCCAATGTGGTCAGTTCTGCAATCCACACGACTTCCCCCATTCTCGCTCTTGGGCCACAGTTCCCAGAGGGACTAAAATGCCGAGACAGACACTTCCCACCTAATTTGTGAGCGACAGGCTTGTATGAGTTCAAACTGAGCTAGCGAGCAGAAAATCTTTTCATACTTGGGTCACCAAGAAAAATACTCAAGGTCGGTGACTTAAAAAATAGTTTTAAATGCTTTTTATAATCAGAAAGGACACTGATACTTGGCCACTACAGAAAACTCAAAAAAGACTTAAGATGCAAAGAAGGAAAAAATCACTCAGAAGCCCCCAGCCATTCATGGGATTTAAAACCTCACTGTGGCTTGCAGCCTGTCTGCCCCGCCCTGCTTCCTCGGCTGTAGCCCGAGACAGAGGCACCACTCTGCTGTTCTCTGTAACTGACAGCCGGGTGGTCCCAAACTGCAGTCACTTCAAAAGACAACACCCTCTCTCTGTTGTTTCGACCACTCAGCCCGACGTGGACAAGGCCGTGGAGGCTGCACAGGCCGCCTTCCAGAGGGGCTCAGCATGGCGCCGGCTGGATGCCCTGAGCCGTGGCCGCCTGCTGCACCAACTGGCTGACCTTGTTGAGAGGGACCGCACCATCCTGGCCGTGAGTACACGCGCATCGGGGCCGGTGTGGGATGAGCCAGCCTCACTGAGAGCCCTGTCTCCTGTAGGGCGTGGGAGAAACGATTGAGGGCCCGGGTTTTGTGTGGGCGTGGGTCTGTTCTGTCCTTTGACATAGAGCTCTCAGGTGGTAGGCGGGTGTCTGTGTCCCTGGACTGCATCCCTTTCCTTCTGAAGTCAGACGTTTGTCTCCTGCAGCTCAGTTTCTTGACCAAGAAGTTGCCTATACGAAGTTCAGCTACACAGGGGTTCTCAGACTTGGGACATTCACAGATGGTCACCGCAGGCTGGGCCATATCCTGGTCCCACCGGTACACTTACATACTTAACTCTTTTTTCCCTTTTATATTAACTCCCTTTTAAACTTAAGTTTAACATCATCCTAAGTACCAATATTCATGAAATCATAGGCTTAATATGTTGGTTTTATTTTTTTAAGTACTTATAAAATAAATGCCACCACTTATTATAGAAAACATGTCCCCATATAACCTAAAATCATTCCTATATCATCACTTCTAAATTGGGCAGTGGCGAGTGTGTGTGGAATGGTAGTAAGGGCGGAATACCCCGGTTGTAGGAAACCTCAGACTATGAAAGACCTGAGTTCAAATCCCACCTCTCCCACTTACTAGCTGTGTGGCTTTGGACAAGTTGCTTAACCTCTCTGAGATTTATTTCTTCATAAAATGTCATTAATAATGATATCTAAGTATTTTGAGCACAATTAATTTAAAATTTTTAGAAGAGTCCCTGACTCTTTAGTAAGCACTAAATAGACAAGAGCTATTATTAATAATAGCAGTTATCATAATAATGCTATGTGAAAGCCCAGGCTCTAATCCCTGCTGGCCAGTAATTTCTAGATACCTTAGTTCCTTGGCTGTAAGATAGGTATATTAGTACAGCGTACCCCATGAGGTTGGGCTGTGAAGGCATTAATAAGTTGCTAAGGCATTATTTAACAGGATCCTTGGGCCTTCCTTTGGTCTTAAGGTAGGTAATCAGAGGACATCATGGGGCCACCTTGGGCCTTGAGATCCTTGGCATCTGCACATCCTGTCCTTATACAGCACAAACTCTTGTTTTTAAAACTTGTTCCCGACCTTGAGGCACAGTTTGTAGGGAAGGAAATCTCCTTTTTGGACTTTGATTTGGAAAAATGGTTTTCCTGATGTTGGGAACAAGCAGTAGAGTGGCCACTTTTTAAAGGAGAGTGTAAAGGAGAGTGTTAGCCAGGACCCTGAAATTGCTCTTGTTCCTGAATGTGTTTCTTAGGGGTGGAGCAACTCCCAGGCACTGCCTGTGGGTGCCTTTCCTTGAGGGTGCATCTGCACAGAAACTCCAGCTCACCTGCCTTCCTTCCCGGTCCTGCATGTTCACCAGGTTGGGGTAGCTCCCTCTCCGGGTGAGCACTTCTCTCTGAGGAGCCTCTGGTTTCTTCCTGCAAGAAAGCCAGCCTCAACCCTCAAGCTGCCAAACTGGCTTTTTCAAAAACATTTCTGTTTTCACCCAGCATGAGCTCATCGCTCGGCAATGTCCGTGTGGACTAATAGCCGGCTAGAGAGGATGTGCCCTGGGCACCCCTCCCCACCCGGTCCTCAAGCTTCAGTGTCATCTTAGGAGCAGCAGCTGTGAAGCCACCTTCGTCTTCAGCTCGCCCCATTGTCCTGGCACAACTGTGTTTTGATAGCAGACAGAGCACGTTGGAGGAACTCAAAACGCGACCCAGCAAATCGCTCCTGGCATCGGGGCCTTGCTGCCCGCAAGAAATAAGATCCAGCTTTTTGCCACAACATGAAAGAGACAAGAGAGTTACTGACAAATATGGTTTTTCAGACTGCAACCACATCATAGGGAAGCACCCCTCGCTCACTACCTTGATATGGTTTTCTTGCATTTTCAGGCAGCGTGTTCTCCTGCTGGCTCAGTGGTGTGACAGAGCCGGGTATTTACTTTTCTGTGTTGAATATTTGGAAACAGATGTGGTAGATCCGGTGGCCCCTGACTTTCTCTCCTTTGCTGAGTCACCCTGCGCCCAGACTCTGGCTGTTTGGGTGCTGATTTGGGGAGCTCCCAGAGGGAGGCCTTCCTTTTTCGCTCTGTTGCCAAACCTAGGTGCCATTTCTGGCCCCCATCATTTGAAGCCATGGCATGCGGGGAGTGTAGGGGCTGTTCCCCCAGCGCGATTCATCATTCTTTAGTATCTGAGGGTTCCGGTGTGTTCATTTTTCAGAAGGCACAGTTTTCTCTCCAAATGTTTAAGGAAGTAAACTGAGGAGTGGCTGTGGTTTACCCACGACGGAGCCACGATAACAAGCTGTTTAAAAGGCGACTGTTTCAATCAGTAGCTAACACTCGATTACTCAGACTCGGTCCTGTGGACTAATTCATCTATTCATCTGTGAATCTTTTTTTTTCCTGCCTAAACCTATCGTGATCTGGGTTTTGCTTGGAGAGATTCCATAAAACCAACCTGGCAACTTCATGTTGTCACTCCAGTAAGAAAACTTGTCCAAGTTAACAACAAATTAAATAATTGCCAATGCTTATACATGCTCACCATGTACTCAGCTTGTTATGGGCATTTGACCTACAGTATTTATTATTGCATTGCAGAGATGAGGAAACCAAGGCCCAGAGAGGTTAAGTAAGTTCTCCAAGGCTACCAGAGGTGGTAAGCCAGGACTGGGGACAGAAGTCCTCTCTCTTGTTCGATTCCAGGAAAGGGCTGGGAATAAACTCCTGGTTTCACTGACAGATGTGTAGATACTGTGTGAGGTAGCCCAGTTCTGGAGATCTTTTGGCATGATTTGTAATTGCTAGGTTTCCCCTGAAAAAGCAAAAGTTCCAACCAGGATGCAAATCAATAGAAACCAACAGTACAGTGCACCGGATGCCACATTGGCCTGACTCAGTCCCTGAGTAGTAGCTGCTGGGCGTGGGGCACATACCCTGGACCCAGATCAGTCCTGTCTCCTGGGGTCCCCAGGTGAGGACTGCCAGGCACCTATCTGGTGCCTAAAGGGAGGATGATAATATCACTGTAAGTGTCACAGTTATCATCTGAACAGTTACACAGCGCTCGCTGCCAGCAGGCACTCTGGTAAGTGCCCTGTGACTCCTTTTGCTCTCACACTAGCTCTATGAGCTCGTTGCCATTATTATTCTTATTTTACAAATAAATGGAGGCAGGGAGAGATTCAGGAACTTACTCAAGGCCACTCAGCTAGAGCTAATCAGAAATGGCTGCCTCCTCTTTGGAGGGGACGTGGCTTGTCCCTGAAGCAAAGTCTTTCCAGATCCAAGTGTCCAGGGGCAGTGGCCTAAAGGGCGGTCACTGTGCTGGCTGGAAGTCAGAGCCCCCAGATTCTGTGCCAGCCATGCTGCTGACCCGCTGGGTGGCCTTGGCCGAACCACTGGGCTCTGATAGCCTGAGCTTCGGCACCTCTAGTGGGACTAGAGACGTCACGCCCAGGGGTGAGACGTGGGAGTGAGCTGGGGTTAAAGTCCTGGGCACGAGGAGGGGCCTTTCTTCCTTGTTCAGTCATCATCTCACTCCATTGACTCTTCAGCAAGAATCCAGCCCTGGGCTATGTGTCAGGATGGCCACTTCCTGCAGAGACGAATGACTGGTGGTTTCAGCACTGGGCTCAACTGGGGCCGCTTGTCTGAGGGACAAAGGGGTTCTCTTCCACCCAGGCTAGAAATAGAAAAGAATCCCTGCCATTGAGTCGCTCGCTGCACACTGGCCCTGGGTGAGCACCTCCCTCGCCAGCAGGGCGAGCCTGCTCCCTTCTGACTCCGCATCCGGCCTCCAGCGCGGTGGGGAGGGATCGCATCTTTGTGCTCGTGGAGCAACACTTTTGGGCTCCGTCACTTTCCACAGCCACACTGGCCAGCCAGGCTGAGATGACAGAGCCCACGTCTTCCCTTTCTCTTTTGTTAGAGGAAGCCAGTCCCTGTGCAGCCACCCTGAAGCCAGCTAACCTTCGGAGAGCTTCCCGGGAAGGCGCAAGCACGGCGCATCCAGGTCGCACAGCGGAGGCGACTGGGTGCTCTGGGTGGAAGACCAGGCGCGAATGTGTCTTCCTTCCCAGCGAGCCTTCAAATCACCTTGCGACTGGGGGTCCCTCAGGGGGACGCATGTCCATGCTCTGGCCGACAACCCCACACCCCCAACTTCCAGCCACACCCAGCTTTGTGTGTTTTAAAATAAAAACTGTCCTCGCAATGTGGGATGGGGCTCATTTTAAATTTAGGGTCATGCTTCCTGAAAGGTCTTGTATATTGTAAGGTCTAGAGAGCCCTGTCCTGGGACTGTGTTCTCTCCCCAACCCCTTGATCCCCCTCCACCCCTCCACTCCTTGTTTTTAACAATCCAACCATTCAAAAGAAAAAGAAAAGCAAGCCGTGTCTGAAACGGATGTCATCTTGTTATGGCAGACCCTGGAGACGATGGACACGGGGAAGCCGTTCCTTCACGCCTTCTTCATCGACCTGGAGGGCTGTATTAAAACCCTCAGATACTTTGCTGGTTGGGCAGACAAAATCCAGGGCAAGACCATCCCCACAGGTGAGCAGCATGGACCGTAGCCTCCTCTGGGGTCTCTCTGGGGCTCTGTCTTCTCATTAATCCAAGTCCAACGGGACTGTGCCGATTCTTCTTCTAAGCAACTTCACTTTTGGAGTTGAGTTCAAATCACCCCATTGTGTAACGGACAAGACATGGAGCCGGCACCTTTGTGGGCTTCTGGGGTTCTTTTTTGTCTTTTTACTACTTGAAATTCTTCACCTTGATTGTGTCCTTCCCCACTATGTAACCCTCTTCCAGATGACAATGTTGTGTGCTTCACCAGGCACGAGCCCATCGGCGTGTGCGGGGCCATCACTCCAGTAAGTACAACAGCTTTCTTGGTAGATTCTATGAAGATCCTACCCCACTGCCCTGTGTCCTTTAGAAGCAATTTCTGGTGTGTTTTTATCCGATTGAACCAGCATTGATTGAGCATTTGCTCTGTGACATGGCGCTCCGTGCTGAGGGCTCTTGATACGGACAAGACCCCATTCCTGCTCTCTAGGCGAGCAATGGAAGGCTCCGGGGATCCCAGCCAGAGTGGTCAGGAGTGGCCAGCACCCCCAGGGAGGTGGTCTCTTAACAGGGCCTTCATGATAAGAAAGACTTGTTCAAGAAGAAAATGGGTTTTCCAAGCAGCAGGACTGGCCTGGGCAGAGGTGTGGAAGTGTCTGGGCTACTTAGAAAAACACAGCAGGAACGCTCGGGCAGGCAGAAGTGAGGGAGAGGATGGGTCCACATGTTGGGTGGCATGGGCCAGGGCCCAGCAGCCGGGGCTGCCGAGGGGCTGGGACTTTATTCACTGGGCAGTGGGGATGCTTGTAGGTGCCCAGGGAGTGCAACGATGCAGCCCGGCTGTTTGGGAAGCCCCCCTGGCCACTGCAGCGGCAGCTGGGCAGGGAGCTGGAGAGACAGGCGGCAGCGTGCAGGGAGGTCTGGAAGAGTGCTCCGCGGAGGGAGGAGGATGTCGTCCCTCCAGCAGACGTTTTTGAGGGGAGGTCACACACACACAGCAAAACCCTCTTCGCAAAGTCTCCCTGCTGGCACCTCCGAGAATGCAGCTTAGGAAGAAGCTCTGTGCAGGGGTGCAGTTCTGATCATTGAACACTCCTATGTTACCCCTTGTACCCCAAATCTAGGTCATGAAGTGCAAGTGTCCTCCACAGAGATACCGTTGGGCATGTGGGGTAGGGTAGGGGGTGGATCCGGGTCCCCAAGGCCCTTGTGTTCTGTCGCAGTGGAACTTCCCCCTGCTGATGCTGGTGTGGAAGCTGGCGCCCGCGCTCTGCTGTGGGAACACGGTGGTCCTGAAGCCGGCGGAGCAGACGCCCCTGACGGCCCTGCATCTCGGCTCTCTGATCAAAGAGGTGAGACGTCCAAAAAGAAAATACTACGTGTTCTTGATAACATTCCCACTGCTAGGAACCAGGCCACCATCACGAGATGGGACAGTGGCAGCCTGCTCAGGCGAGTGGGAAGGGAATGACTCCCTGTGTTTGGCTTGGCGACTGCACTTTCTTCCTCCTGCTTGTGGTCACTGAGCTGGAAGAAAGTCCGTTCCTCCCAGTGGTCCTAATGAGAACACTTAACTCTTATTATGGGCTTAGACCTATGGTTTGGGACCCAGTGTTTTGTCTGGAGAATTTGCAAAAGGGTCACCCAAAAGGGTGCCACATACTCAGGAGGCTCTTTGGGCTTTGCACTGGTGGTGTGTGCAATGGTCTGTTTTTCTCTGGAGGGGGACCGTGCCAGCTGCAGCTGAGTAGCTGCCGCCCCACCAGGCCCCCAGGCGCCTCCTCACCAGTGCCCTCTGCTCTGCGGGCAATCGCCTTCTTCCCCTGGGCAGCCGCAACTTAGGGAAATAGCGGCCCGAAGGGACACTTCCTTCCAGACATACCTGGCAACATATTTTAGTCACCCCGTCACCAGCGTGTATGTAGCAAAGATTTAGAAACAGAAACAGGAAGAAAAGAGGAACAGAAGAAAAGATCCTTTCATTTCACTTCTCAGCCAGGCTGACACGACCGGCCCACTGGCCCGCGCTGCTTACATGCAGGTCGGAATTGCTGAGACGCGCCCACGTTCCACTCTCCTTCGCCTGGTGATATGGGATGCCACTACCTCACCCTGATGACATGTACAGATTCCAAAATCACAACTGTTAAATACAGTGCCTGTAGAACTAAAGACTCAAGCGCCAGGTCCCAAAATCTTGACTTTCTAAAATAATATGTTGTAAGCAAGACACAGCACACGTGGGGAAGGGCATCCTCCGCTTCGTTCAGTGTGTGGTGTCTGTGACTAACGGGGAGGCTCAGCATGTGCAAAACACCTGGCGCAAGTGTGAAAGAAATGGCAGTCCCGCCTTCGGGAAGAGCCGGCTCCTGGCGTGAGCTGGGTTCAACAAGCAGACAGCTCTAAGGGAGCGACATTTTGTTGCCACTTGGAACGTGTATGGGGCTGATTTAAAAATGAAGCCGGAAGCTCGGGAAGGATATTGTGCAGGTGCCTTTGAATCTTAGGGGTTGTAACGGAGGTACTTCTCATCCCCTCAACACGCACACACTCACACACCCTCACGCACACACATGCATACACACAGGCATACGTACTCTCACACCCACTCACACACATGCATACACACACTCACACACACGCACACCCTCACACACCCTCACACATGCATGCACACACTCTCACACACTCACACACATGCACACACATGCATGCACACACACATTTCACACTCTCACATGCATATGCTTACATACATATAGACACTCTCACACAGGCACACATATGTACACACATACACACACACAAACACACACACAGAAGGCTGCTGCACTACGAGAGGGCCACGGCCACCTTGCAGCATGACTGCACATTTGTTCACGGCCCTTGTGGGGTGGGGAGCCCTGCCTGGGAGGAGGGTGGGCACCTCGCCCTGGCCCAGCCTGCAGCCTGGTTTGTTGGTGGGAGACGAGAAGCCCAGGTCAGCTCCCAGGGCCCTGAGGCTGACTGGTAGGGTCCTGGGGTGGACGCCTGACCGGCCCAGGCTTCCCTGTGGGGGCGCTGCTCTGCTCAGGGACATCGCGCAGCCACGGCTCTCTCTGCCCAAACACGGGTCTGTGGCGGACAGCGGTCCCTTCTCCTCCTCTGAATGCCATTTCGATTTCTTCACAGGTTGGGTTCCCTCCAGGTGTGGTGAACATCGTGCCGGGATTTGGGCCCACGGTGGGGGCAGCAATTTCCTCCCACCCTCAGATCCACAAGGTGGCCTTCACTGGCTCCACGGAGGTAACTGTCGTCGCGGGCTGCTGGCAGAAGTTCTTGTGAATATGTTACTGGGGACTGGAGACGTGTGAACTTTTCCTTTGACAGGGTCAAATATGATTTGTTTTTCTTCTAAATTTGACCGTGTTTTAGTATTATACATGACAACCAGTAAAAAAAAAAGTCACTGGCCCAGTTTCCAAACTAAATAAATACAACTCAGAAGCCTCAGAAGAAAAGAATGAGAGATAAGATAAAATAAAAATGTAAAATATCCATTTGGCAAACATCATCATGATTAAGGTTAAGAGATAAATAACAAACTGGGAGAAAAACAGTTGTCATGTATGTAGTGCTCCAAGAATTTATATCCTTCATATATAAAGCACGCCTACAAATCAATGAAAAAAAAGACAGACTGAAGGGTGGGGAAACGGGAACCTCAGAAGAGAAGAGAAATACTGAGTGCTCAGTAAGCTGAAGCTAGCTGACTGGTAATTAGGGAAATGCAAATTCAACTGAAAATCAGGCTGTCCTTTTTTCTGTCAGATTGGTAAACACTGAGTGGCCTCACTGAGGACTTGGGAAGCGGGCACTCACCGATGCCGTCCCTAAGGTGGGAGGCAATTTGGTATTCATGGCACCCATCAAAAATTTTAAAGGGAGAGACTTTTGATTCAGAAGTTCCATTTTGACGGAACTGCTTAGAGAAATATTCTCATGAGCCTTCAGGGACGTATTTTCAAGGATGTTATATCCGTTCTATGAAATGTTTCACAGCCGTCACAACAGGAAACGCTGCCCATGATCCGGTTTTGAAGCACAAAAAAGCGAACTGTAGGAAATTATCTATAATCTGATCTCATTAGTAAAAGAGAGACTGTGTGTGTGTGTGTGTGTGTTTGTAGAAATAGAAACTGTCTGGAGGGATCCTAAGAAACTATTACCATGGCTACCTCTGGGGTGGGTCTTGGGATGAGGGGAGCTTTAATTTACACGCATCTGTATGTGGAATAATGTTAGTGAGGAAGTACTTACTTCTTCTGTACTTATAGAGAAACCCTTCCCATGCAATCAGCATAATCAGTGTCCCCAGCTCCCTCCTAATTTAGTTCAGCCAGGAGCCTGGGCCCCCTCCTGCAGCCCTGATGCATGCTGTTACTCTCCTTGGGGACAAACATAGTCACAGTGGATCAGTTCCAGACCCTGTCCAGGCCACCACCCTTGAGCTTGCTGATGTCTAAAATGCACTCACACCTTAGCCCTGAAGAGCCCAGCCCTGCGACTTGCTGGCTGGCGGGCTCTGGGCCGTGGTGTCTGCAGCAGTCTCCGAGGGTCTTCCCAGCTCTGAAGTCCGTGGAGCCTGGCTTTATTTGTCGCCCAGGATAAGTCACCAAATCATGCTGGGCAGCCCTCCCTCTGGTGTGCGGTGGACAGTGGGAGGGACCCACTGGGGGGGTTGAGAATACTGTCTGAGCCGTTCCGCTGTTACTTCATAGTGCACCAGTCCTCTCCCTGCCCGCCTGTGTTTCCAGAAAATTGGCTCCTTCTCTCAGCTGCACTCACTATTTCTCTAACTCTTGGAGGCTCCCTCAGATTACACCAAAGAGCCACAAAGAACCACCTCCCCTGCTGGGCTTTCAGAGTTTCAGATTTCACTACCAAGGGATGGAAGGGTCATCCTTTGGTCCCTTTGCCAGACTAGCTGGGCTTGGAGGGGCAGGAGCCAGGACAGGTGAGCAAGCGGCTCTGCTCCTAGCCGGCTGTGGGGCCTTCCAGAAACTCCCATGCACACCTGTGAGCACAGCGGTCAGACAAGGCTCCCAGCACGCCGGGGTCTGGCTGGGAGGAGAGGCCGGCGAGGCCCGCAGAGGGAAGCGCACCTGGGCGGGGAGGCGGCGCTCCTGGGCTTGTCCGGAATTCTCTGACGTGTGCATCTGGGCCAGGGCCAGCCACATGCAAGGTTTACTCTGCTCTGTATTTTATCTTGAAGGTGGGAAAGCTGGTTAAGGAAGCCGCCTCCCGGAGCAACCTGAAGAGGGTGACGCTGGAGCTGGGGGGGAAGAACCCGTGCATTGTGTGTGCTGATGCCGACCGTGAGTCCGCTCCCCTTCCGGGCACCTGTCAACCTCTCCCCACGTCCCGGCCGGAATTCAGAACCGACTGAGAGAGAGACACCCACACATGGGCGTGCTCGCACCCTGGGTCATCCTGCCTGTGGTCGGTCACCCAGCCACAGACAGGCAACTTTGCTGCTGACAGAAAGCTGCCTTGCGAAGGACGTGACTTAGGTGGCAGCCAGAGGGGCTGCCTGTTCCTGCCCCTCAAGATGAAGTTTACCTTCTGGTCCCTGCAGAGCTTCTCCTGCAGGGTCCCTGGGGGAGGGCGGGGGCTGCCCACTGCCAGCCATTCATCCTTCTGCCCCCCACGCCAGCACTGCCCCCTACATCTTCAGGCTCTCTGGAGAGTTGAGATGTTTCTTCCTTGTCTGTCTCAGGCTTGTAATCAGGGCCAGTGGCAGCTGATCCTTACAGATGCCCCCGTGGTCTGGTTCTCTGCCTGCTCCACCCCTTCCCTGGGAACACAACCTGCCCGGCAGCTGGGGAGCAGCCTGTGTCTTGCTGGAGACACATGACACAATATTAAAATACATGCTATTGTTGGCTGCCACGTCCAGAAGGGGGCAGAAAGCACCACGCTGGGCTTTCATTTGCCTGCTGACAGGGTCAGCTATCAGACCCTGCGATTTCCCAAGGGCCTTGCAGCACCTTCACCTTAAAGAATAGCTTCCCCCACCTGTCCAGAAATTCCTGTCAGGGAGAACAAAGCCTTACATGCCACACTCAGATAAGGCTGGAATTGCAAATATCCTGGAGAAAAATGACACCAGCGCAATTTTTTACTAAGGTGTAAATGACTGCCGTCAGTTCCTTTCTCTGCAGCTGGTTTTCAATGAGAGAGATAACAGGGGAGGAAACAAGCTGCCGGGAAGGCAAGGGGAGCAGGGCCTGAGGATGGACTGCTCATTTTTGCCTGGGTTGGTGCTCCCTTGTGGAAGCACCGGTTAGTGTTGCGAAGTTTCTAGGGCCACGTGGAGCATCTCTGGCACTGCGAACCGCAGTTGGAGTCCCAAACTCCCATCCAAAGAGCCAGGACTCCTGGTTTTTGTTCTCGTGCCATCAAAGCACGGGAGTTTTCCCAGGGAGGAAAACTGAAGCCAAAGCACGGGACTTACTCTGTTTGGGGCTTTGTTTTACTTACAAGGGTCATAAAAACATGTTAGGTAGCCATCTCCTGCTCCTCACTGGGGCAGTGCCAGCCCACACAATTACATCCTGACATAAGCGGCATCCCAGGCATCAAGGGTAACAGGCCACCATTCCCCTGCCCCTTTGGCTGCCACCCTCAGCTCCTGTCAGGGCCTGGAAATGAATTCATCATTTTGGAGGGGAGACAGTTTCAAATTGGCACCTGGGCTGGCTGACTGCAGAGTCAGGGGTACAGAGAGGGCCAAGAACCTTATGATGCTGTCCTGCTGCCACCAAAACTTACACAGACCACCCAGCCAAAGAGCAGTGGCCTCATTCTCAAAGCCAAGGGCAGAGTCTCCCGGAGCTGGCCCGATGGAATTGGGATGGATCACTTTCCAGCGCCCGGAGCCCTGACCAGCCACGGGAGCCCTGGCTTTGATCTGTGCAAGCCCTAGCGTGCGCTGCTGAACAGCCAGCCAGGGGCTGAGCACTAAAGCCCCTCTGCAAGTATAAATGACATCCCAAGCATATCCCCAAAGATTTTACTTTCTAAGCATCCTCTAGCTCCGTTTTAGCAACTGGTTTTCATTCAATGTCAGCTCTGCAATTCTGATTCAGGCCTCCCCAGACAGAATCAGTGTCTTTTTAAAAACCCTTTTTAAGTTATACATGGTGTTACCTCATATAATCAGACAATTTTTTACTCAAGGTAGAAAATGCTCCTTTAAAAGTTCTTGACACTTGACCCACCTCAGTGCTTACCAAAGTTTATTCTGTATATCATTAAACCTCCAGAAAAGGGGGAGGGGGGGTTTGATGGGCAAGTGAAACGGGGAGTGCTACAATTTTGTGTTCCTTAGCATATTAAAAGTACTGAGAAGTCCTGCAGTCAGGGGACTGATTTAACCCCAAACTTGGTGAACCCGAAAATCCTTTTTCCCTTCCTCTCTATTTGGGAAATGCTGAGGACAAAATTAATTTCTGAAATGCAGCCGTCCTGGGGCCTGTTTCCTTGTGTGGGCAATTAGAGTTGCAGCTGTCGCCAGTCCTGCTTTAACAACTTAATGGCTTCCTCTCACTCCCGCCTGCCACCCCTCCCCCTCCCCCTCCAGTGGACTTGGCAGTGGAGTGTGCCCATCAGGGAGTGTTCTTCAACCAAGGCCAATGCTGCACGGCTGCCTCCAGGGTGTTCGTGGAGGAGCAGATCTATGCCGAGTTTGTCAGGCGGAGCGTGGAGTACGCCAAGAAAAGGCCCGTGGGAGACCCCTTTGATGTCAGGACCGAACAGGGACCCCAGGTAACCTACTGATGTGTCTGCACCCATGGTGCTTGTCTGAGGCTGAACCGGGCAGTCCCATGGCCCCGTGCAGGGTCCCTGTCTGACTTGCCCTGGTGCTGAGGCTTTTGTTTAGAAGCTGATCAACAGTACGACCTCATCAGGCCCCGTGGGGTTATAAAACCGGGCTGCACACACAGGGGCGTAGGGGGAGGGAGCCGTTCCCTGGGCAGAAGGCCATCTGCCTGCACCCTCCATCCCTCAGAGTGCCGTCCTTCTTCTGCGCCAGCCAGCCCCGGGGACAGAGCTTCAGGCAGAGGTGTCTCACCCAATGGTCTAAGTGACCCTGGCTGGAGGCAGCAGAGTACAGGCAAGGGGCCAGGTGTGTTCCAGGACAAGGTGAACCATCAGAAACTACAGAATCCTGGACGGGGAGGGCTCGGGGATAGAGATGCGCCCCAGGCCGTAGGAGCACATCTCTGGAGGCCTGGTTTGGGAAGCCCAGGCCAGGATGAAAATGACCATAACCACGGGATTTAATATCCTCTTTAAAAGGGCACATCCTGTATCACTTTCTTGCTAATTATGAAGTGAAGCAATGGATAAATATTTAAAAAAGGGCAGCCTGACCATCCCATGCATTATTGAAATGGACTTGACAGCAACCCACTTTGCTTTTAGCCAAAGTCCTGCCCGAGCCATGAAATTTCAAATCACATGAGCTGGGACTTACCCACTTGTGTCTATCCCAGAAGCTTGGCATTCCCCACTGGCACCGCATGTACTCGGGAGGCCGCAGATCCGAGCTCCAGTTTGGCTCTGTGGCTTTATGAAAGCTACAAAATCCTTCCACACCTCAGTTTCCTCATCTGGAAAATGGGAGTCATAGATGCATATTATGACAATTTCTTGGCACCTAGGAAGGACTCGATAAAGAGAAGGTTTTGTTTTTAAAAGGGAAGAGCATTAAATGACAAGCTCTCCAATCTAGGTGGCAGTGAGTGTGGCCTCAGGCCATGTCGGTCAGTCTTGCTCAATGGTCCTGGGGTGGGGGGGGGGAGCTCTGGCTGGGGAGGGAGAGAGGGGTGTGTTTCTGGCTGCAGCTCCCACTGCGCTTGCCCCAGCCCACATGCTCTGATGCCACGTGACCCTGGTTGGAGCCGCACTTCTGCTTAAGTCCAACATTCCTCGTCCCCAGTCATGGCCTGCCCAGCCTCCGCCCCAAACCCAGCAGCCAGTGACACAAGGTTGTCTGATGGGCTTGGTTGGATTTCAGATCTGAACGCAAACACGACCACAAGTCATTATCGAATCCACCGTGATTTTAAAGCTAATCCAGAAGCAGTGGGAAATATGTGAGCTGATCCCCAGACCAAGAAACCTTTTTCACCCCATCATTCTTTGCAAGTCGCTTTCCAAGTCCTTCAGTCCCGACTTCTGAAGCCAGATACACAACTCTCTTCCAGGAGAGCACACTGAGGCAGAGTGGGTGTTGATTTCATCCTTGCCTGTGAGCCGCCGCTCAGTCTTTTTGAAAGCTCACTAAAGCCGTCTAACCTCAGCATATTATTTTAGGACGCCTTTGGATTTTTTTTCTCCCAAAGTGCTTTTTCATCTAGGGTAATAAGATTTTACTCTGAGAGGACTTACAGCTGTCTAAATAGTCCTGTCTGTCTCATGCCTGTAAAACAGCTAGCTGACCTAGATCGCTGTCCACGGCGGGCGAGCCACTCACTGGAATGCTCCAGAATCATTCAGGTTTATTTGGCAACTGAGCAACGAGGCGCATAAACATTATGCAGGCCACCTGGCCCGGGCAGGATCCGGCAGCGTCCTCCCGGCCGAGAGCTGAGCACAGCCTCGGGCCAGTCCTTTGGGGGCCGTATTTCCCTGTTTCTGGTGTTGTGCCCCCGCTGCGTCATCTCACTTCCTGGCAGGTCCTCCTTCCTGGACTGTAAGGCACCAGCTGACATTTCATGGAGGATTATTAGATTTAAACAATGTGTTCATACAGACTCACCGGGGCGTGTTGAGTTTGGATGCGTAGGGTTTCCACGGGGACCCAGAGCTGCCTGCAGGACAGATGGGGTCTTCCAGGCAGAACATGGTCACCAGCAGTACAGTCAGGACCTGTATTTGGATGAAGCCCCTTTGGCCCTCTTGGCCCCCGAGGAAGAGGAGAGAGGCTCAGCCACACCTGGAACTTTTTTGTTTCCTGAGACAGGGTCTTGAGCTGTCATCCAGCCTAGAGTGCAGTGGCGTCGTCATAGCTCACTGCAACCTCCAACTCCTGGGGCCAAGCAATCCTCCCGCCTCAGCCTCCTAAATAGCTGGGACTACAGGCATGCGCCACCATGCCGGCTAATTTTTCTGTTTTTTATAGAATGGGATCTGTCTTGCGCTGTTGCTTAGGTCGGTCTCGGACTTCTGGGCTCAAGCGATCCTCCCACCTCAGCCTCGGCCTTCCAGAGTGCTGGGATTACAGGCATGAGCCACCGAGCCCAGCCGAACACCTGGAACTTTTAACATGAGACTTGATTCACCCAGAGAAAAGTTGAGAGAACCTCGATCTATTACTGGATCCACTGCCGTTGTTTTCATTCCTTTTTTGGTGTGGGAGTACGTGCACATGGGTCACAACCCAAAACATGTAAAGAAAGTCTATAGTGAAAGGGTTCCCTCCTCTCATTCCTACACCTGGTTCTTGCCCTTCCTCCTATGGGTATCCCGTGCTCTTAGTTGCTCATGTACACCTCCAGGATTTCTTTATGTGTACACTAGCAAACACGAATATGTATTCTGATTCCTTCCATTATTTTTACACAAAAGTTAGCGTGACAGCTATGCTGTTTTGCACCTTGTTTATTGGTCATTAACTTGAAGAACTTTCTATTCCAGTGCATGGGAACCTCATTGTTTTTCATATGTACATAGAATTCTGCTGTATGAAGCCACCAGAATTTAAATAACATCTTCTGATTACTGTGGGTATGTGTAATCACACACAAGGCCACGGAGTATGTAATTTCACACACGCACAAGGAAATCCCTGGGACAGATTCACCAAAGTGAGGTTGCTAAGTGGGAACACATTTGTGATCTCTATAAGCATTGCCAAATTACCTTCCAGAGAGGATGATCCAACTTATGTTCCTGCCAACATTGATTGTTATACGCTTGTTTGTGGCTCCAGCCCTACTAACAAAATATGGATTTTTGCCCATCTCAGAGTTTAAAATGGTATCTCTTTTAGTCTTAATATGTGTGTATCTCTTATAACGAATAGGGTAGAATATCTTATCCTGTGTTTAAAAGCCATTTGTATTTTCTTTTCTATCAACTGTGCATTTGCTTTGCATATTTTTCTTTTGTGCTGTTGGTCATTTTTCTCGTTACTTCTAAGACCTCTACATACGTTGTAGTGAAATTAGCTTTCTATGAATATTTTTCCCCAGTTTCTTTCCCCTTCGACTTTGCTTATGCTGATTTTGCCCTTATGATGATTTTTTTTTTTTAAGTACTCAAATCTGTCCATCTTTTCTTTTTTGGCTTCTGCAATTCAAGTCCTAGAAAGGCCATCATCAGTGCTCCGAGTTGCAGGGGCAGTCTCCCATATGGGAGAATTTTAAAACTTTCTTAGTTTTATTTTTCATGGTGGTATCTTTGATCTATTTGCAGTTTATCCTGGTATAAGGTGTGAGGTATGGATCCAAGTCAGTATTTTAACACTGGATCCATATTTCATGAGATGGTTGGCCAAGCCACACACATGGTGCATGCCTTCCCCTTCTGAGAAAACCAGCCTGTCCCCCAGAGACAGACAGTCAGCCACGATGCACCATGGGGGTTGCTTATTTGTCTATTTAAAGTTATGGAATGAAACTAGTTTTTCTATCTAAAAGTCTTAGCTACAGTAAACTTATTAAAGCCCTTTCTCTCCCAGCTTAAGAGATGGGGACTGTCAACAGGTCATGGTAGAGAACAGGGTTCCCTTGGATTTTAGAAGGAAGGGTCAGCGGAGGGCAGGCAGAAAGAGCATGTCCTCCTCGAGTAGTCTCCCAGAAGGGTGCCCTTTTGACAATGGCTGGCACCATGTCCGCAAGCCGGATGTTAGGCTGGTGGCACAGGGCAAACTTCAGCCACGGAGACTCCTCTAGACAAGATGGCAAAAGGTGGAGCCTCTCTGATGAGCTGGTTCCCCACCCACCAAGGAGCAGCCCCTGCACCCCACCGTGAGGCTCACTCCACTCTGTTTCCAGAGCAGCTGAGTAGGGGGGCCAGCATTTCTGCTCACTTCTCCTCTGCTACATGGAGCGAGAACCCAGGTTGCTGTTACCCTGATCCTTGGTGCCAAGTAGGCAGGGTGCAGGGTTGCCAGGTAACACATGGCACCCAGTTCGATTTGAGTTTCAGATAAACAATGAATGCATTTTTGCCTAAGTATTAATATATCCCAAATATTGTTTGGAACATGCTTATAACACTAAAAAATCATGTGGAAATTCAGATTTCACTGGGCATTTTGTATTTTTATTTGCTAAATCTGGCAATCTGTGGAGGTGGGAGGATTGCTTGAGCCCAGGAGTTCGAGACCAGCCTGAGCAACACGGCAAGACCCCGTCTCTGTAAACACAAACAAAAATCTGGCAACCTGAGTAGGATGTAAAGAGTTGGGAGAGCAAGAGTGTGACCAGGATGTAAAGAGTTGGGAGAGCAAGAGTGTGACCACTTCACACCGTGTGTCACCCACGGGCTGGCTTCCGAGCGTGGAGAGGAGTCCCAGACATGTGAATAACCCCAGGCCTCTCGAGGATGAGATGAGCCTCGCCTATCTCCCCATCTCTCCCCCCGCGCTGAACATCCCAGATCTGGGCATCGGAATAATATTTGCCTACAGGGCACATTTGTCCCATGGATTATGACCTGGCAAGGAGGGCAGCCAATGGTGCCGAAGGCCATTGAGAACATAAGACGCAGCCACTGCCAGCGAGGAAGCCGGGCTGTACTTCCGTTTGTGTTTTGCAGATCGATCAAAAGCAGTTCGACAAAATCCTCGAGCTGATCGAGAGTGGGAAGAAGGAGGGGGCCAAGCTGGAATGCGGGGGCTCGGCCATGGAAGACAGGGGCCTCTTCATCACACCCACCATCTTCTCAGAAGTCACCGACAACATGCGAATTGCCAAAGAGGAGGTACTTGGGCTGGGGCCTTTCACAGAGTTCTTCTCTAGGGCTCAGGGATCCCAGAAGGCTTTGTGAGGTGAACATTCTCCTTTTTCCTGTGGCCTTTCCCCTCTCTTTTGGGGCCCTTAGGGAAGCCATCTTGCCCCCCTGCCTCTGGCGCCCCCTCAAGGACCCTACAGCAGATGCTCCATTCGCACCTGTCGCTGTGCTCTCTGGGGAGCACCAGTCCCCTCTCAGTCTTCTGACACAGTCCCAGGTGGTCCTGCAGCCCGGGCTGGAGAGCTGTCGCCACCTGTAGGTTTTGCCAGGAAGCGATTCAGGGCCCAAAGCTGCGTTCAGTTCCCCCAGACTGAACTTCCACGAAATGTGTTCATTCAAAGAGCGGGTCCCAGCTAGAATTCACATTGAAGTTTTCCACCACGGACATCCTTGGAGCTGATGGAAATTGGGAGACTCCTATAAGAGTGTAAATCTAACATTGTCTTTCAAGGCTAGTGTCCAGCTAGATGGGAGCTGGTTACTGCCCCCCCTAACCCCGCACACACAGCCCACCAGAATTTATGAGAGGAGAACCCCATGCTGGGGGTGGGGGGTAGACCCTGGGATGTGGTCTTTTGGGGAACAGGAAAGAATGAATCACTGCAGAGGACTTCCTGGTGCGGGTATTTTATAGACTTTCTCCTTGAGATTTTTATGGGTTACTAACTGTGCCGTGATGGCATGAAGCTCAGCTCTTTAAAAATCCCTGTGACAAGAGAGCCTGAGGACACTGGGAAGGCATTTTGGCAGGCTGGACACCGTCCTGCTGGGTTATAACTGTGCCCGATGTTGAACCAATTACAAACTCCCTTCAAAATCACCTTTAAATGGTCAAGCCTTTAATCCGTGCATTTCTTCTTCTTTGCTGTGTTGCAGACGGTGGTGAAGGTTGTCTCATTCCCTCCTCTGGGAGTTATTATGGCAACATTTTAGGGCATCTTCCTTGGTAGAAAACATAGCACCAACGGTCAAGGCACACCGTCCTACAACGTGCCTGTAAATGTCTTTAGAGATAACTTTCCAAAAAGTTATCCAAGGTTTTTGTCTTTTGTGCATCCAACATGCATGGGTGATTCCAAGGCTCTTAGGCTGGGGGTTCTCAGAAACTCTAAAGACAATGAGAGATTTTAAGATGCAACATACATTTTTGTTATTATTTTTTATTTTCATTTCATTTTAGTTCTTCCCTTCAGATTTCAACCATCATACAGCTAAAAATATCTTTGGATGGTCTTTCTTCTCCAATCATCGTTTTTCATGCCTACGTGCATTCTGGGTATATGAAAAAGGCATAAAAAGAAGGAAATGCCTGTTCAGAGTGGACGTTTCCATTCAAACACGCCCCTCACTGCCATTCTTGCAATTAATTGTAGATTTTCGGACCAGTGCAACCAATACTGAAGTTCAAAAATATTGAAGAAGTGATCAAAAGAGCAAACAGCACCGACTATGGACTCACAGCAGCCGTGTTCACAAAAAACCTCGACAAAGCCCTGAAGTTGGCTTCTGCATTGGAGTCTGGCACGGTCTGGTGAGTTGCGTGTGTGTTTCGGCTCTTGTGAGTTGCTTATTGGCTAGCTTCCTTACTCTTCTATTAACAGAGAGCTTCTAGTTGTATATTATGTGCCAAGCACTGTCGAAGTGCTTTGCTCAATCCACATGACCACCTTCTGAGGTAGGTACCATTATGTCTCCATTTTACAGATGAGGAAATTGAGGCACAGAGAGGTGGAGAGATTTGCCCAGGGTCACACAGCTGGTAGATGGCAGAGCAGGCTCTGGTGCCTGTGTCTTTGACCCATGCTGTACTGCCCCTCTGACTTTATTTTTGGTTCTGATTCTAAAAGCAGTGCATGCCCGTCTGCAAAGCATGGGTACTAGTCCCTGCCTCACCGATAATTCTGCAGGATATGTATTGTTATCCCTGTTGCACAGATGAACGAACTGAGGCTCAGAGAGGTTGAATAGTAAGCCCAGCATCGTATAACCAGCAAGCAGGAGAACTTTGGGGCCAGGTCTGTCTCATTTCTAAACAAATTCCAATTCCGCTATGCCATAATTTTTCTCTTCTTTTCTCTCCCCTTCTCATTCCATTCTCATCCCAGTGAAAAGTTCTGTACTTAAGTATATTCAAATTTTTCTTTCTGATGGGAAGGATGAGAAGGCAGAAGGTGAGAACACCCTGTGTTTTAATCACTGAAACTTTGGCAAAGGCCACTCACTGGCAGTGCTCTGCGCCCAGTGCCTGGGAGCTGGCATGCTGAGGTCCGGTGCGGCTTCTGCAGGTAACTGTGAGCATCCTTGCATTTTTTTTTCTAGGATCAACTGCTACAACGCCATCTATGCACAGGCTCCATTTGGTGGCTTTAAAATGTCGGGAAATGGCAGAGAACTGTAAGTGTTTCCATCATTCTGAGCCTTCTGCGGGATCCACTATATTTACAGGCAGTGACTCGGGCTCCTGGCTGCTGAAGCCCTCTGCTCTGCGTGTGGCAGCCATGTCCCTCTGGGGCCGGTCGGGACCCCTCCCTTCCCACTCTTTGCTCCCCCCCACCCCCACCCTCATCCTCAGCCTGCCTCCTCCAGGCCTCAGCTTTGGTGTCCTGCCCAGCAACCATCACGCTGGGGGGATACTTGCCAGAAGCTCCCTAGTTGGGGACACAGGCAGAACTGAAAAAGTACACTTTGTGCCAGACATGGGACGTCCCTACTCACACAAATCCCCACCCTCAGCAGGGAAGCTGGGCTCCAACCCAGGGCAGGCTCCGGACCTTCCCGGTCCCGCCTCAAGGGGCTCCAGGGGCACAGCGTGATGTGATCCCGGTTCCTTCTGGGTGCCCTTTGGGAGGCGTGTGGCAGCTCCTCCCGGGGGGCATCAGTGGCCCATCAGCTGTGCAAACCCACTGCAAATCCCTCCACGTTTCCTTTCTGTCCGGCCTGCAGGAGAAATGAGTTCCGTAGGTTTAGGTTAATGGATGGGCCTTCTTGTGTCTGGCCCAGGCCCAAAGCCGGAAGGAGCACCCCGGGGGTGGAGACGCTGCGGTTTCCAGCCGGACACTGTCTTCTTTCTCCGTGTCCTTCTCAGTGATGCTCAGAGTTTTATTAGCCTTTGTGGACAAACATCTTTTAAGATCAGTGTTCCCAAGGAACCATCTGTGATAACACCCCAGGGCTGTTCCTGGGACATCTCTAAAGGGCTCAAGCTCTTCCTTTGATTTAAACAGTTTGTGTTATTTATATGAAAATGCCTTACCTTGTACTTGTTTGCACATCTTCCAGCGGGAACTCACTCAAACACCTCCCCTCAGCTGGGCCTTGGAGGGGCCTTTGCGTGGCTTCCCTTCAAGATTCTTAAAGATGTTAAGAAGGAACGGGGCCGGCATCCAGCCCTGCACACATGCTCTTGGCCAGTCTGCATGGAATTGAGGTCCCTTTCCCCCCCACACCCAAGTCCCACCTCCTGTGCCCTCCTTGACTCGCGGCAAATACCCCAGAGCCATCTGAACATCTGAGCGCAGTGTGTCCATTGGTCTCAGCCTTGTCCCTGTAACTGATTTCCCCTTCAGGGACCGCCAGTAAATTCTTGGCCATGAAGACCCTTTGCAGAAACTGCGTTTCCTCCCCCTAGTGGCTCATTTGTATTTGAGTTCTGTGAGTTTCTGCTTCATTCACCTCTTCCTCCTGCCTGCCCTCTGGGCACACGAGGCAAGGGCTGGTTCACCAGGGCCCCTTCCAGAGCCCCCCAACAGCGACAGTGCTGGTGACAGCTGGCATTTGCCAAGCACAGACTCTGTGGCAGGCTCCATCCACACTCACTGTACCTGTTAATGCATGTCATCCTCACAACCGTCTGCGCAAGGGGTACAGCTGTTTTCGCTTGAGGGAGCAGCCCAGGAAGCTAGTAAGTGACAGAGTCAGGCATCAACGCTAGCAGCTTGGTCCTTGGACCCACCCCAGTGCAGGGCCTCACTCATCAGGGGTCACTTTTGTCAGCACCTGGCATGAAGCCAACCAGGGCTTGCATGGTCATTTGTCTCCTTTGATCTGCTGCCTTCAACCAGACGGGCTGTTAGGGCTGGGGAACCCAGAGGCTAGACACGCCCTTGCCCGGCAGCAAGAACTCCAGTCCCCAAAGCAAATGTCCCTGGGTGTAGAGGCCCACCTGATCCCCGGGGTGTGCTGACTTGCCCTGTGATTGGACCTCACCCTGACGTGCCTACCGCCCCAGAAGGGCCTTCAGCTCCTTAGCACCCCCTTGCACGGCCCAGGGCGGGCCTTGGTGAGCATTCACTGAACATGGTCCATGTTTCATCCTGCCAGTTAGCCGTAATTGGGACTTTTTTGAATGTCTGTTTTTCGGACCCTTGGCATATGTTTTCTCAAGGCTTTTGATAAAGTATTTTAAAGCAATTCACAAGGAGCCTGGAAACTGCCTTGAAAATCAATTTCCGTTTTCAGTTGTCTTTAATTAATGTCTTCATGTTGCAAGAAGTTCCCCTTTTCTTATGCTGGAGCCTCACGCGGTGGATTCCATGGTTTTCCCCGTCCCTGGCCACCCAGGCACACACGCGCCCCTCCAGGATCTGTTTCTGTGCAGGTCTTGGTAGGGAGCCTGCAACTTCTCTTCCTCCTGGGCACTCTTCTTCTTGGTTTTTTGTTTTGCTTTTTAATAAAAGTGATACAGTAACCAAAAAATCTACATAGTAGAGACATGTGGGAAGTCAAGGCCTCCTTCCCCTCACCCTCAAACCCATTCGTTAGAAAGAAACATTGTTCAGTCCTTAATTTTGCTCATTTGTTCATCCCTTCACTTGGCAAATATTTTTTGAGTATTTTTGACGCACCAGGCATGACACTAGGCACTGAGTATATGGCAGTGCACAACATGATCACCAGTCCCTGCCCAGCCCTGACGTTCTGGTGAGGTTTAATAGGAGAAAGGCTGGGTTCATGGATGGCCGTGAACGTCAAGGTGGATGAAACTGGGCAAGAAATCAGTTAGGAGACAGCACATTGGGTTGAATAAGAGCAGCAAGAACTTGAACCAGGGAAGCAACTGCAGAAATAGAAAGAATGAAGTGATTTATGTACTTACTCTCACAGGAATTATTTTAATACTGGACTTATTAGTTATGTGCTAATTCAACATGATTTTATCACTTTATTTTTCTTTTCTTTACTAAGTTAATAAATTATTAACAACTGAATTTTTAAAATGCAACGTCCTATGCTCACTTTTAAAGTGTATATTGTACATTTTTTATGCATACAATGGATGTAAACATGGGTATTCCTTTCTGTTTTCAAATGAAATGGGAGCAAACTATTTTTTGCTCCAGAGAATAGATTTTGGATAGCACTCCATTCTTTTTATCCATGGTCTCCTGTCATGGACTTTTGTGTTATTTTCCAGAGATTTTGCTATTACAAATCATGCTGACTATATTTCCTTGTGGATACACTTTAATGCATTTGTTGGAGATTGTTTTCCGAATAAATTCCTAAAATTGAATAATCTGCTACAGGAAAAATGGGCCCACCACTGTTTTGGCTTGCATTTCTTTAATCATGAGGGAGTTGAGCACCTTTTTCACACTAATTGGTAATTTGCATTTTTTTTTCCTGCAAACTGACTATCCATGTCCTTTGTTGATTTTCCCATTTGGTGGCTTGTATTTTTCTTATTGATTAGTAAGAGTTCTTTGTATATTGAGGAAAACAGCACTCTTGTTTCTCATACCAGGTTGTAAATGTTTTTTCTTTTAGTTTGTCATTTGTTTTTTGGGTTTTGTTAATGGAGTCTTTGCAAAAGTTGAATTTAGCATTTTGTTTATGGCTTTTATATTTTGTGTTAGGTGTAGAAAAGATTACAAAATAATTCACTCATTATCATGGGTTCTTAAACTATTTGTTTAGGAAACTACCTAAAAATCTCAATGATATATTATTAATAAAATAACAATATTACTTTCCACCATTCATTTTTTACCTAGCTCATAGTAGTTGCTATGTGTGAGTTATCTCTAATTGCTACAACTACCAGGAGGTGATGGTATTCCCATTTGACAGATGATGAGAGACACAGGGAAGGCATCAAGTTCATTAATTTGCCTGAGCTACATAGTTCTAAGCCAGTGGTTCTCCAACTTAAGCATGCATCAGATTCACCTGGAGGGCTTGTTAAAATATGGATTTCTGGGTCCTACCACTAGAGTTTCTGACTCAGTAAGTTTATTAGTTTTCAATTACAACATTAGTGGCTTAAGTAACATAAATGTATTATCTTACAGTTCTGTAGGATAAAAATCTGCCACAGGTCTCACTGAGCTAAAATTAAGGTGTCAGCAAGGCCACATTCCTTTTCAGAGGCTCTCAGGAGAGAGTATGTTCCCTTGCCTTCTCCAGCTTCTAAAGGCTGTCCACATCCCTTGGCTGGTAGCCCCTTCCTCTGTCTTCAAAGCCAACACCGCTGCATCTCTCTGAACCTGCTTCCACAGTCTTCATTTCCCTCTGACTCCTTTCGTCTGCCTTCCTCCTCCACTTTTAAGGATGCTTCTGATTACACTGGGCCTACCCAAACTATCCAGGATAATCCACCTCTTTAAGGTCAACTGATTAGTAACTTGAATTCCATCTGCAACATTAATTCTTCTTTGCCCCGGAACCTAACACATTCACGGGTTCGGGGGATTAGGATGTGGATGCCATTGGGCAGGCCCTTATTCTGCATGCCCCAGTAGGTCTGGGTAAGGCCTGAGAATCTGCATTTCTGGGAAGTTGGGAGGTGAGGCAGATGCTGCTGGTCTGAGGGAGGAGATGGAATTCTGTCTCAGGTCTTTTTAGCTACAGAGCCTCCAGTGGCCACCTCCACTTCCATCTTTTTCCTAAACAAGCATATATTTTTCTTTACTTCTCAGCAGATCAAATGCTAGAGAGGGATTTAAATCTATCCAAAGTGCCCTCTCTGCTCTGGGAAGGGGAGCTATGCTGAGGCTGGCCCACGGTACCAGGGAAGAGTCATCTGGGCTCTGCAAGATTAAAGAAAGGAGATATGCCGAGGATGCTGATGCAGAGGCGGTGGCCTCCCTATGTGCAATGTGTGCTGACGTCTGCTCCCCTTGCCCCTCCCCTTGCTGTCTGACAGCTGGTGCCCAGCTGTGTGCACCGGGGCCAACCGCAGGTCCGCGGTGTTCTCCCCTCTCGTCCTCTGGCCCCGTCCCCAGTTCATAGCCTTGGGCCTCCACCCCTTCTGTCTCTCCAAGTGGCTCCAAATTGCCATCTAAAAGTTATAAACCCAAAGTAATCTCTGCGCCTGCTCTCCTGCCTCGTTCACCCTCCCAGGCCTTCTCTTTTTGCTCTCTACTCCCAACCCAGGGAACTTACCTCTTTATTTTTTTACAAAACCCCTTCATTTTTTAAAGGCAACCCCCTAGTCCTTGTGGATATTTCAGAAGCATCACACACAAAAAACTTGCTATTTACACTGAAGTCACATACCCAGTTAGTGAAACTAATGGTGTTATAATCCTTGCTATTAATCTATCAAGTAGTCACATTCTGCCCTGTGGCATAAACCCAAACTGCCCAACAGAATAATCAGGCACTGGAACACAGGTTCTGTAGCACGGCTAAGTGACGTGCCCATTTTGAATTTTCCTCTTTTCTGTGATCACAGAGGTGAATATGCTTTGGCCGAATACACAGAAGTGAAAACTGTCACCATCAAACTCGGCGACAAGAACCCCTGAAGGAAAAGGGGCTTCTTCCTCGAACATTGGACAGCTGAATGTGGCAGAGCAAACCTGCCGAAGAAAAAAAATTACATTTCTGACCTTCTTGGGATACTTTCTTCTGGAGGCTTTAAATCTACTGGAGTTGAATGATCTTTGATTTCCTCTTATGCTCATGTTTATTGACCAAACTGTGGATGCCCATATGTTGTGTGCAAAATTGCAGTGCTGCCTGGGGAGGGAGCTGTTGACCATTTCTGTTTTTCCCTTTAGACCAGGTCCAGGAGACAGTGAAGATACTCAGGGCTTTGTTAATAGGAAGTGGTATTTGAAGTGTCCAGCACTTACTTAAAAATGCTTTGCTGAATCTGACTCCAGTAAGAATTTGGAAAAAAAAACTCCCTGTGTGTTCTGCAAGCAGGGCCCTGTACCTGTGGTCTCCTCAGGGTTACCTGCTCATAGAACATTGCCCTCCGCTTTCTGAGAAAAAAGTTAAAAAAAAAAGTTAAGCTAAAAAGTTAAGTTAAAAAAAAGGGGGTGGGGCTTTCTTAGTGGGAAGCTTTCGGGAAATGCATACCCTGGAAAGGTACCAGAGGCCTGGGGCTTGCCCAGGTGTGGGTCCTCAAGGACTGTATATTGACATCGACATGGGATTCAGCTTAAAACCAATGCTGCCTTTGGAAAATGACTGAATCAACAGCCCAAAGAGCTTGCTCAAAAACTATGTCATGGTCTACCCTAACCAAGGCATTTTTCTTAGGCATAAAACATGATTAGTATTACCTTTGCTGCTAAGGATCCAATGTTCTAACACTACAACAGCGTAGCAAATCCTAGGATAATGAAGTTTGACATTTGACGTTTGACAAATCAGAGCCATAATTCACTTTTACAAATTATGCATTTCTACCATATTCATGAATGGCTGTGATAAGCCTATGTAGTTTGCCTTTTCCCCAGCTCTATAATCCATTTTAGATTAGTAAAACATACACAACTGGAAAGGCTGCTATTAGGATACAGCCCTGGTTTTTTTTAAAAAGTTCTAGTTTGATATTAATTTCCGATTAGTTAATAAATGACACCTGGATTCCATGGAGGAACTGGCTCTTCATCCAAGTGGCCTGAGTATTTCACTAAGAGGTTGTGATTTTCTTCTCTTCCTCTTTGGGTATTCAAATAATGTGCAATTTCATGTTTTAACATGGGAAGTTTAAAGTGTTCCCACATAGCTTTAAAAAAAAATTAAATTGTGTTACTCGGATACTTTTACTGTTGCTTACTGGTCCCTTTCTAACTGGGAAAATGGTGCTTCTGTTTGAGAATTACTTTGGAGAGGGAAATACTAAACTGAAGCTCTATGTCAGAACCAATGTGTGTATAAAGAAAGTCATGTATAAAATGGGGTTATCATCCTTGTCTGAGATAAGCAATACCAAATTCACCTTCCTCTCTCCATCGGTTAACACGTATCCCTTTTATTACCAATAACTTGTTAAATCAGGATTTGACTTCATACACTGAATTTTCAGTATTTTATCTCAAGTAACCATAAACACTAACCTTGATAGTAATTACATTAGAGGGTTCCTGTTCTTTCACTGTACAATAATGCCTTTAATATGAAATGCTACATTATTTATAATTGGTATAGTTAATGTATCTTTTATAGTTGTAAGTACACAGAGGTGGTATATTTAACCTTCTGTAATATACTGTATTTAGAAATGGAAATCTATATAATGTTAGATTTCACTTCTTTTAAGGTTTACCCCTGTGGTCTGGTTTAAAAATCTATCAGCTTGGGAATTCTGATCCTAACTGCAGAATGTGTTCAACAATGTAATAACAATAAAATAAAATTGGATATTTGAGAAACATTATGTTTTTCCATTTAAGGACATTTTAATTCTGTGGCAGGCCTTTCTGTTTCTGAGAACTGTACAAAGTGGCTTGTAATAAAGCAGGATTGATGACTTAAGAATAAAATTACATTTACTCAATCAACCAGGCCCAGTGTTTTGCCTGAGTGTGAAACCCTTTTCTGTGGGTTTTGGGGTTGACCAGGCAGGGGGCTGGGCCTCAGAGCTTCTGTGTCTTAGTGGGCTAAGTTTAAGCTGTCATCTAAGCTGTCTGAGTCTCATTTTATCGTAAAGTGATGATGTAAGTGTAGAAAATGGTAGAGAGGACCGCATGAGGATTTAGGGAAAGCACTGTGTCCCCCAACTGTGAGCAGTGTCTTTTTTCATCATTTTCTCAATGAGGATCTAGAGAAAGGATCTGTTTGGGTTTCACTGACCTAAAGTTTCTAAGGCTTCTAACCAAGAAGCCTCAATCACCAAGCTGTGAGCTGACATGGAGGTTGGATCAAGAACATTCCTTGTACCTGGGTAGGTTCACCAAGCTCAACCTGTCCATTTGATGTTGAGAGCCCAGGTCACTTTGACCATCGGGTGGTAAAGTACCATTTTTTAGGAAAAAAACTTGAGAGGCTTGGATCCGATCTCCTTAGGGTATGCATTTATGTATGTATTAATGTATTTAGAAACATCCCATTTTGTTAATCCAAATGTGAGCAGAAAACTATAGGAAAATGACATTTGTCAGTTGGTTAAGCAGAGCATGGCTCACTGAAGGGAACCATTCTGGGGATAATAGACACACCTGTGCCTGGGGTGGGCACGTTCTCTAAAAGTAGATCCTGTGGAATGCCCCAGCCTCTCCTGTTGGTGGATGAAGCTGTTCTAATGTCTTTGCTACTTGCTCCTAGCTTTGGGGCTGATTTGAGCTTGAAGGTGGATAATGGGGGGAGGGGTGTTTAAAACACTGTCCAAAGAGGAATGTCAGCTGAAGACAGACAACTAGAAGACACAAAAAGAGCAGTCAGCAACTGTCCCTTAGAAGGCAGAAGTGTTAGTTCAGGGAGGTGGCCTCCAGCCACACTATAGGAGGGATCATTCCCCCCGGGATGCGGAGACTCTGGGTGGGGTGCCGAGCAAAAGCTACAATACCATGGGGTCAGTGGGCCTTAAGAAGGGGAAAGGAATCCTAACTGACCTGTAATAACCTTTCTATGGGAACCTGTGACTAACGCATGCCTAATGGATAGAGTTAAATGCCGGAATATAACCAGCTCAAAACAGGTCATCTGTGTGTCAAATGTTCCGTCTGTTTTCTACATTGGGGACATTTCTTAGCCTATTCCCAATCTCATTTAAAAGGGAAGTTGAGTTGCCCCCAGGCGCATTGGCCATTTCCCCTCCAGGGCCTGCGGGCGCTGGGCGTGCGCTTCCTCGCGGTGGCGCTAGGTGGCGCGCCGTGCGCCTTGGAGGCGCGGCGCAGCCTTCGCGGAGCTCACTCAGCACTGCAGACGCCCTGCCCTGAAAATTGTCAGGGACTTAATTTACAGGGAGCAATCACACTGCTGCCTCTTGCAAACTGGTATGAGGACCTGAGTGGTGAGGACAGGATTGCAAAACTGCGCCCACCCTTTGGGAAGGGCGTCCGGTGGCGAGAGAGCTGGGGGGGGCAGCCTGTTGGGAGCAGAGCAAAGTTGCTTGGCGGTCCCCTTGCCAGCCAGGGACCCAGGGAGGGGTGTTGGCAAGACCGTGGAGGGTGCCCTGCGGCCCCCGGATCTTGTGAAATGGCAGTGAGGGTTGTGGAGATTAGCCTCTGTGCTTTGCTGTAAATCCTGGGAATATTTGAGTCATTATATTACATGAGAGGAGCGTAGGGTGCTGGTCCTGCCAGCATCCGCGTTTTCCGAGCAGGCTTCTCCTTCCTGGGTGGACATGAAGAGCTCCATAGAGGCCCGCCTGCAGCACGGCGTGGATCTTTACGGTCTGCGTTTGTGTATAAGCCTCAGTGGTGAGATGAGCACCCTTATGATAGGTTGAAACATGATAAACTGCCAACATTCCACCATGTTTTTTACTTACCTTCCCCTCCAAAGCAGACAATCGAAAATGAGTCACTAAATAGCAATATCTTTGCATACATCCATAATTAATACATTCAAGTGGTGGACGGAATGCAATTTGGAAAATATTAACGCTTTAGGTCTACATATTTCTATATTGCCCTGTAAAGAGCTTACACAAATTAACATTCCCGTCTTTTTAATATTTACAACTATAGTATATGGCCAACATACACGTTAGAAGTTAAACTGCCGATTGTGCTGCTACTAGAGCAGATATTGCTGCCTCTAGCCCGCATGGGGAGAGTAGGGTGCCCCAACCAGGAGGAGACCTGGCACTAGGAGGGCCTGAGGACCCTAGCGTCTCCCGGGGCCCGGGCAATGAGCGTGATCACCTGTGTTTCACAGCTAGGGAAACTGAGGCAGAACACCAAGGGGAGAGAGAGCAGCGTCCGACCCTCGAAGCACAGCGGCCTTGCCCTGTGCGCTCTTCGCGCCGCCCGCTGCCCGCCCTCCCCGCCCGCTGGATTGAGGAAGTGCGTCTGGGCCCGGCCCGGCCCCGGCGCGCGCGGCCCGAGGCGCGGGGGACAGAGGGCGGTGGGACGGCCAGGCCCGGGCCCGCTGGCGTCCGCCCGGCCCCGCGTCTCAGAGCGTCCGCAGCCGAGCCCTACCCCGCCGCCGCCGCAGGTAAGTGCTGCTCCTGTCCGCGCCCCGCCGGGGGCCTGGCTGCCTCCCACAGCCGGGCCGGGAACCGTGCGCTCGCGCCCCACCGCCCCGGCCCGCGCCCAAGCTCCGCGGGGAGCCCTGGCCTCTGATGGCCTGCGGGCCTCCGCGCCCCGCCACTCAGGCCGGCGCTCTGGGCGGCCGCGTGGTCGGGCATGGCTGGCCCTCGCCCAGGGGCCACAGCCAGAGGGGCGCGGAGGGCGCGGGGCGACTTCCGTCTCACGCCCCCGCTCCGTCCCGCAGTGCGCGGACTCCAGCCAGCCCAGGAGCTAGGGGTTGGGGGGCAGGCGGTGAACCCCGAAACCTAGCGCGAGACGGGGAAGGGGTCGGGACAGCAGAGGCAAGAAACAAAACTAGGAAAATGCACCAGGGCGTCTGCTCATTTCCTCTGCCTTTGGAGAAAAACCCCTCTTTTAACTCGGGCCAGGTGGAGTGTGTGTGTCTGCGTGTGAGTGCATGCGTGTGCGCTGCGCTGGGAAGGGACCGCCTGAAGTCTCTCTGCCGGAGGGCGGCCTGGTGATGTGGGTGGGCCCAGCGCACTTTCACCCGCCTCAGAGCCTTGCCCAAGGGCAGGGTATTGTAACGTCTCTGGCTGTTACAGATAAAACGGCCATCGCTTCCGCAGTCTGTGCAGTCTGCAGGCGACCTTCCTTAGCAGGGATGCGAGGGAGGGACCCTGGGAAGACTGGGCTGGCAGGGAGATGGTGATGGACGTTTCAGGAACACTGCCAGCTCAACCTGCCCCTTCATAATTTGAGGCCATGAAGTTTTTCTCCCACAAACACATCCCCCTGCAGTGGTTAGAGAGGTAAAGAGACAGGAGCACTTTTATGGCTTTAGCAAATCTCTCCCCAAATACGCTATTTGTAGAGCTTGCCACTCATTTACATGGTATCAAAGTACCCAGACATTAAAGGGACAGCTAGAATTTGCAAAGTTTTGGAAAATGTTAACATTAAATGCCTTTAGTGATTTGATTTTTATTATCTTTGCTTCTGTCCTGAAAATAGGGACAAATTCAGTATGAGGTTAGTATGTTACTTTTTTTTTTCTTTCAGGAGGTTTTGGGGTCAGCCAAACCTTTCCCTCTCCCAGGCCTCCCCATCTCAGGGAGTAGCCCCGTAGTCAAATCAGTTGCTCAGATCTAAAATCCAGGAGTTATGCTCCACCCCATTCCCCATCCCTTGAATTCAGTCTGTTAGCAAGTCCTACTGGGTCTACCTCCAAAATGTGTCCTAGTCTGTCCCCTTCCTTCCCAAGGCCTCTCCCCGTGTCCAAGGTACCAGCATCTCTTTCCTGTATGAATACAGTCCCCCCTCCCTCCATTATCTACGATGCAGACAGAGTAATTTTTATAATGGCTAAATCAGATGTGTCAGTCCTGTTCATGAAACCCTTTAATAGCTTCTCCTTGCAACTGGCATGAAAACAAGGGGTGCTCTTTCCCCTCACACCCCCAGGTGATCTAGCCTCTGCTGTCTCAGACCACTAGGCCGTCGCTCCCTGGCCACCCAGGCCAAGCTTGCTTTCCAGCATTGGGTCTCTGCACTGCTGCCTCCTGACTCTTCCTGTGGCCGTGGAAAGCCTTCCCTGGCCACCTTTCCTAAACCCATGCTGCTGTCACATCCCTTGCTCTGCAGCCTTCTTGCAGTCTGTGTATTCCTTCTTTATCTGTTCAATTTCTCCTTAATTACCTCTCAGTTTCCCCTGGAGCTTCTGGGGTCAGAGACCATATCCATCTTGCTCACTGCTGTGTCCTCACTGCATAACTGTGCCGGGAGGCGCCCAGTGCGTAGTGGTCCAGTGACTGAACAGTGAATGGACAGCCTTAACTCGCATATGATTTCAGACTCATGGAGCACTTCTGTCCCGCAACCATTGAGTGCTCATCTGGAATTGAGAGCAATATATTTATCTGGCCATATGAGATATTGATGTCCACAAACCTATTAAACACATTTTGTAGGCAAGCCGATATTAGTAAAGGATGCTAACAGCACTGAAGGGATTTCTAGAACTGTGGGCCAACCAGGCTTTTGATTCAAAAAGGAGCTGGACAACATGAGCATTTCTAACATGCTTCCCTTCCAAGGCCCTCCAAGTCCTTGGGTTGGACAGATCTTCCCAAGCCTCCTAAAAAAAGACCTATTTTTCTCCCTTGTCAGGAACTTTACAGCATTTATTTATTATTATTTTTTAACTGTGTGCTCTCCCTGCCAGCTTCATAAACCCATGCAGTCCACTCCTCACGGAAAGGGCTCATTAAAATGGTTGCAGAATGAATGTCAGTTTCCCTTTTTTTTCTTTTTCATTATGTGTTTAGATTTATTTGTTAATGCAAGTATAAAGAGTTGGCAAAAGGAAATTGATGAGGTTTTTAAAAATTATTAGAACAATCATTACTGCAGAAAACCCTCTGGAAGCCGTCTTTAGGATGTACTATGAAAGGAAAACCTGTAACTTACAAGCATGATTTGTTGCATTGATCTGAACCCCAGAGAAGGAGGAGGAAGGAAAGATCCATTTGAGGGAAAAAATTGAGCAAAACTTGAGTTACCTCATCTTAAAATTTCTACCTTAGAATGGATGCCAAAATACTAATTATAATTTTAAAACTGCTCCAGGGGCAACATCCTCCAGTGGTAAAGTGATTTTCAAAAGGAAACTGAAAATGAAAAGGGGAACAAATGTGCTGGGCGAGGGTTTGCCTAAAATATTTTAAAGATTTTTTTTTTTGTTTAACTTAAAAACAGACACTTCCATCATCAGAAGGAATGTCTAGCGGTTGGATTTTTTAAATGTTGTTGGATACGTTTGGTGGATGTCTCGGAGAGGTGTTTGAAAGCAGATGGCAGCTGGGCTTCTCGGTTTCTGAATGTTAATGTATGATCAGAGCCTTTATTTTAAAACAGATTCTGCCTTACTGGCTCTCCTGCTCCACGACTCAAGTTGATTTTCTGAATCAGGTTTTGCAATTTATAAGACTTTAATCTTAGTCTCCTAAATTTTGTCCAGAGTGATCATTTCTCCTTGGACTTTTCAGGCTTCCCGACTTCAAATACGGGAGTTTCCTACATGTGGTTTCTCTCCACCTTTCCCTCTTTGGTTCAGAAAGGTGCTAGTTCACAGCGAGCAAAGCCACTGGTGCCAGCCTTTTTCTAGCCTCACCTTCCCCTGCCTTGTAAAGTTCAGCCCACCTGGGTCAGGTGCCTGATTTCTAGGCTTTTAGATGAGAAATTCTCATTGCCTTGTTCTGTAGCCTGCTCAGTGCTCTCAGTCTTTAGGGCACCTTCTAGAATCTACCCCCACCATCAATATTCTGAGCTTGTTACTTAGGTGGGAGGTAGGAGCCCCTGCTGGCCTCCCAAGTCTTCATGCTGTTATTGCAAATAATGACCACCCCAGCCCTGGTGTTGAAAGTGGCTGCAGAAACTTTACCTTAGCTGAATTCTTGCAGCAACCCTGTGAGGTTGCCAGGTCGTGGGGATGCATGTCTATTTTTAATAAAGAAAAAACTGAGACACACATAAATTTCAGCTTCAGCCACTGCTAATATGCGGCAGAGGCAATCCACACCTTTGACATCCACACTGTGCTTTTACCTTTACATATTGTCTTTGGTGTTAATTATATGACCCTGATTTTTTTTTTAATTCGTTTTGCCTGAGCTATCACTCCACATTTTGGAGTTGTCTGTTTCAGAGAACACAGACATGGGTTGCTAATTAACTTGTACTTTATGTATAAAATACACAAACATTGATAGGAACACAGGCATTTCATGTGGTAATACCTTCCTGTCATGCAATTAACCACATGCCAGGACAGATCTGGGCCTGGGTCCTGCACTTAAGACTTTTCTGGCCTCCTAATTATCATAGCAGGATGGACACTCATGTTGGGGGGACCTCCAAGCCCAGTGGAAGCCCAGCATGGAAGAGCATCACCTGGCCTAAGCAGCTTATGACAGTGTTGTTAGTTTTAGATCAGTCTTAATCTAACTGGGGGTTTCACCCCCTTGGAACTATTTGAGGCCAGATAATTAATTCTTAGTTGCAGACGGCTGTTCTGTGCATTGTAGGATGTTTAGCAGCATCTCTGACCTATACCCATTAGATACCTGTAGCACCCTCCACCCACCAAATTGTGACAACCAAAAATGTCTGCAGACATTGCCAGATGGCCTTTTGGGGAGGGGCAAAATTTATGGGGCTTGTTTCCGTTAACCCCCAAAACTCAAACTAACTTGACTTCATAACCATTAAGAATCCCTTCTCTTTGAGATTGTTTCCTAACTGCCCCTTTGAGATTACATGCTCACTTCTGGGCTTCCAGAAGAATCTATCCTGGGCAAGGGAGGGCCTTGTATTGTGACCAACTGTGTGTCTGCCCCACCCCAACTGGAGTATGAACCCTTGAGGGCAGGAGCCTCAATTAGCCGTCTTGGCATCACTGTGCCTCACATAGGGCCTGGCTGCCTTGCAAGAGATGGTGGAGATGTGTTGATTGAACAATTATCGAACCCTTTAACAGTAGGTGTTCTGTGATTGTTTTGGTTTTGTTCAAGATTCTTCTCAGGCAGACAATATCAGAGCCCAGTATGGAGATGGGATGCGGGGAGCTCTGTCCTTTCACTGGCCCCACCTGATGAGTTTGGCTGGCTGGCTGGACTGGGAAGAGGAATGTTGCCAAGGAGAGGGAATATCTCACTGAACCAATGTCAATAGTAAATATTTGCAGGGGTTCAGGAAAGGGCTTGAATTAAAAATGCTTTCTGATTTTATGATGTTTTTCACCTCCAGAACAAGAAGGCTTTCTGCTCTGCCATGACTGTGTGTCCATGCCTTTGTCCACCCCACGGGCGGTGGCAGCGGTGACAACAGTGGGACCTACCTTTGGAGATCAGCTGCCTCGAGAGTTGATGGCTGGCATGTCACAGAGACCACCCAGCATGTACTGGTGTGTAGGGCCAGAGGGGTCAGCCGTGTGTCCGGAACACGCCATGGAGACCCACAACGGTAAGGGCAGGGGCTGGCTGTGTCTGCGTGGGCACAACTTGCCATGCTAGTCCTGCGGGGAATCTGGGCTGCTTAAGAACGAGGATTTTCAACCAAAAGAAATTAAATACTAATCATTTGGTGCTTTTTCATAAAATATATCTTGAGATTCTCACATTCTAAAAATTAAGCGGCCATGTACAAAATTTATTGTGGACTAACAGTAAGAATTAGGGCATTACTTCATATTCGTTAAAGGACTTCTTTTAACGGGGATTTGGTTTTGCTTTTGTATTGTAAAAATGATGCATGTTTATTACAGAAAAATTGAAAAAAGAATAAAAAATAAAGTAGGAAAAAAATCAGCCAGGGTTCCAAAATTTCTAACACAAGCACAGTTAACATCTCGGCACATTCTTGTCTAGCTTGCTTCTCTGTGCTGAAGGGACCTTGTTCTAACTTTATTGTACTTATAAGGTGCATATAATCTTGTATCCTGCTTTTTTCTCCTGACCTTCTATCAGTGACATTCACCTAGGTCATGTAACAAGTGAAACATGTTCTATGGGCGCACTATATGAAATAATTGACTTGATCCTTACTCTCCTATCGGACACTTGGGTGCTTACTGGTTGTCCACGCTTACCAAAAGCATTCCATTCCCATCTTGTTATACATAGTTTCAAGATTATTTCTTTAATGTAGATTTACAGAAGTCAGATTATTGGGCATGAGTATTTTTTAGCCTCTTTGCACGTATTGCCAGATTTTCCACTAGAGTTGCATCACTTTTGACACCAGTAGAATTACACTGATATTGTTGTTAACAATAAATATTTGTTAATCCCTTAGTACATACCGGGCACTGGTTCAGTGCTTTATGAAATAATCTCATACAATCCTCACAAGAACCTGTGAAAATAGTACTTGTATCTCTATTTTATAGCTGAGAAACATGAGGGTAAGAGAGGTCTAAAAACTTGCTCAAGGTCAACAACTCATAAATCTCAGAACTGCCACCTGAGCCCTGTCGTAACCCTAGAACTCTCATTCTTAAATTCTAGGCCGTCCTGCCGGGGTTGAGAGGGCCCAAGTATTCTTACCCACAACCAGGGCATTGTACCTGGCTCGGTGGACACTTTGTTCAGTTTCTCGAATGTTCTAAAGTGTCTAGCAGCTAACAGGGGTGATGTTTCTGGAAGGTTTCTTTTCCATAAAACAAATTACGAAATGGGAGAAGAATTTGCTTCTTGACATTGCCCAGTACTAAAACGTCTCCAGAGTGTTCATTCATTGTGCATCGTTTTAAATTTTATTTTTCTGTGTTTCAGATGTCTGTCTTTTTTCAGCTGCTTTGTTAGCATAAGGTCAAGGTGACATGGGCAGGGGAATGCTGCACCTGAGTTTGGGGCAGTGCGTCCGCCCTTCCAGAGCCCTGGCGGCTCCATCAGCCCGCCTGCTGCTCCTCTCAGCAGTCCTGAGGGCTGAGGGTCGGGGCAGGGGTCCCTCTGGGGCTTGCTGGGGGGGTCACTGTGTCATCTGAAAGAGCCCCACAGAATCACCGCGGAGCTTCTCAAACTGGCAGTGCGCCACCCAGACCCACCAGCGCAGCGTCTCAGGGCAGGGGCCGGCGTGGGCATTTTTCGCACGTTCCGCTGTGATTCTAACGTGCAGCTGGGCTGGAGAATCAGCCGTTCCGAATGGTTTGAGTCGCACAGAGCGGTACTTCTCAAATTGCAGTGCACACTCAATCCCTTGGGGATCCTGGGGAGATGCAGACTGTCATTCAGTCGGTCTGGGGCGTGGAGAGTGTGTGTTTGTAACGGGCTCCGGGCCATGCTGATGAGTGGCAAGGCTAAAATGATGCTTTCCAAGGACCCCAGGGATCCCTCGTTGGTTCCTACATGTTCCAGGGACCAGGCCACAATGGGCCCTGGTCAAACCTAGTCCCACATCTGGGCTAGGGGTAGGACAGATAAGCTGAAGATGTTCATGTGTCCTGAGAGGCCACAGTGTTGACACTCCTCAGCCCCTGTTTTGTCTTGTTTTTATTTCCTTAAAGGTCTGTGTCTGAGCTTTGCACCGTTCCTTAGAGGGTCCCTCTCCCTGACAGCTGTGATCAGGTGGAAAGACGAGGCTGCCCCAGGGGCTGCTTCTCCCCAGTGGAATCTCAGGACTCCCTCCAATCCCCATTCTGGATAACCCTAAGGACACACACAGCCTCCTCTGGGTACTGGTCCAAGGGCTTGGGGTTGGGACAGTGTAGGGAAGTGACACCCTGTGGGTGGGGAGGTGTTTACGCAGGGAACAAACACAGAAACCACAGAGTTGAAGTAGATAAGCAGAAAAGTGGCCTGAAATTCTTTGGAAAATTCTGTCCTTTGGTTCAACATTAAGGAAATGATATACTAAGGAATTACAATAACAATCAAATCCTCATAAGGTATCTTACAAAAAAGCTATTTTATGCCCATACTCTGAGCTTTTAAAGGTCCCACAGGGGGCAAGAGCAGAGCTGAGCCTGCGAGCCCCACCCCAGTGCTAACTAACAGAATTTATACAGTAATATATAATAATATAATAATTCCAGGGATCAAAGCCTAGAACACCCCCTCTGCAGAGCCCAATTTTAAAGCATTGCATGTTGGATTTCATTTTCATAGAATATAAGTCTGTATACACCGAGGCCACAGCCAGGGGGCAGGTGACACTCAAAGCGTACCAGGTAGTCACATCTGCGCGCTGGGATTACAGACACTGTGCTTTGCTTATCTATGGTGTTTATGTTTTCTACGACAAATATATGTTACTTTTTCTTGTTTTGCAATTCTTTTACAATAATAAAAATAACATTGCAAGTTATTTTTTTAAATTGTTGTTTCTTTAAGCATTGCTGTGATTAAGATCTAACTGGCATATCTCCTGCGCTCACATCCAAGGTCAAATTTGCTTCTGCTGGCCTCTTCCCCCTTAATGTCTTTCTGGAACAAATGAAGGAATACTCGACTCCATGCCCTGTGGCTGCGTCCCCTGCAGGGCCCACCCTTGATTGAGTCTGTTCTAAGAGGATGGACTGAATTTGTTCCATCCCACCTTCTCCCAGACCTCCTGGGATCATGGGGAGCCCTCCCCCCTCAAATCCACCAGCCTCACCTCAGGGAAGACTGTCCCAGACCCAATTCCCAGCTCTGGCTGAGAGAAGTTGGCTGCCAGAAGGAAAAGAAAGGACACTCAAATTATGTAGGGACAGTTCTCTCATCCTTTAAAAATGTTTGGAAGATAACATGTTTGAAAATGATAAAGCTCTTACTGTACTTCCAAGTATGGTGTCAAACAGGACCTAAATGTTAATAAGACATGTTTTTTACTTCTGAGTTTTGGGGTCATGGTATTTTGTGTTTTTTATCTGTGTGCCAGGTGTGCTCTTGAACACCCCCTGCCTATTTTGACTCCCATGGCCTCAGCTCATGTTTGTTTGGAACTAGGGTTAACCCTTTCAGAGCCCCTAGATGTGCGAGAGTTTCACCCAGCTGCGGCGGTGTGGCGCCGGGGGTCTGCTGTGTGTCTCTGCAAGACCACTGTGTCCCAGGAAGGTGGGTGACAACCTTCCCCTCATTAGCACCGTCCTTGCCACAGTGCAGGAGGAACGTTTAGGGAACTTTGATGAGTTCAGAGTTTGTGAGTTGATAGCACCAGCTTCAGTGACCTGGGCTGCAGGGCAATCTACTTTGACAAACATGTCATAACACCAGCCGGAGTGGAAAAACCTGCCCTGCCAGCTGAAGTGAGCCACCCTGGAAGGTAGAGAAGTGAGGAAACTTCCAGATAATTCAGACTGAGAACGCTTGGTAAGACTCTTCTGGATTGTGGAGGGCGGGGGTGCCTGGGCAGACGTCATCCAGGCGGTGGCTGCCCCCAGCTCTCTGCGAATAGTCGTCACCTTGGCTCTGAAAACCCTGACTCAGCCACCCGCCTCTCAGCACTGCCCACCACCGGCCTAGCATGGAACAAAGGAGGAGAAGGAACATTCCGGAGGGTCTTCAAATCCCAGGTTGTTTCATGGCTGCTTCCAATGTCTTTTTTTCTTTTTCCTCCTTTGGCTTTTTCAAATCTGTGTCAAAAAATATAACTTCTTTTTTTGTTTTAAGTATAACTTCTTAATATAAGAGCCAAGTGGTTTGCTCAAGTGGGTTGCTCTGCCTTCCAGAAATAGAAATAGGAAATAGACAGAATTGGGAAATATGGTAACATACCTGTTTGTGGGGCTGCTGCAGGCAGTTCTGAAGGGACAAATCCCCATGGAGGCGCCAGCCCACATCTTTAACCTGTTCCTCCTGCTGGTGTCCTGCTGGCCCCCCGCTGGGCTGCATGGGAGACAGGAGAGGAGGGGCAGACAGGAGACAGGGCTTTGCTGGGAAGGAGCCTCCAGCATGGGCGCAGGAGCACACTGGGCCCCTCGGGGGAGCATAGGCCATGTCCCGTAAGGCGTCCCTTACTGACTGAAGCAAAGGAAAGGGAGGCCCAGATGGAGGGAGAAGTGACCGTGGGCATCCATGCGTGTAGGTGGCAGTTAACACAGCCTGGCTTCGTGCCTGCAGAGCGGAGCCCACCTGCAAAAGCTCTGGGCCTGATGAGGCTTTGAACATTAACCTTAATCTGAGACTTAGATTGTTTCCTAATTATTTGTCCAGAATATGCTTGCTTACTTCTGGCAATGGGGAGCTTGACTACCTATCAAACGATGCCAGCCTTTCTGTGGACAGCTCTGTTAGGAAGTGTATGCTGTGGGAGTCTGTCCTGCTCTTACTGTGTCTGGCTCTACCCATTTAGGCCTGTCAGAATCCCTTTACCCCTTTCTAGGAGAAACTACAAACAGATGCCTTGCCCTCCCTGCAGGTTCCTTTTTAGGCTGAATATCAGCCATCCCACGACCTTCACGCATGCCACTTGCGTATCACTTGAGTATTTTGCACCTTAGTCTGTGGACTAATCATTAGGCCATGGCCGCCCGGGTCCAGGGGAAGAGCTACCCCTACCTGCTCACACAACCCTGCCATGAACAGCGCTCAGGAGTCCCCCCACTCACCACCCCAGTTCAGGTGGCCCAAACCTGAAGATGGTGGCTCACCCAGGGCCTCAGACCCTCACCCTGTGCCCTACCACCACCTACCCTGCCCCACCACCCCCAGCCCACACTTGCTCCTGACTCAGCTCCTTTTACGTGGAGTGGGCAGGGCAGCCCCACCTGGTGACCTCTATACTTGCTGGGGAACAGCCAGGCCCACCTGGCGAGCACTCAGCAGCCAAGAGAAAAGCTTTTCTTGCCAGCCATCCACCTTGGCCCCTACGAAGAGGTGAGTGGTCTGTGAACAGGGAGATGCCTGCATGGACATCCCCAGGCCTCTGTGCAGACGGACAAGGATTTTCACCCACCTGTCTGGATTCTTGATCCATGTGAGCCAGACCTTGAAGGAGCAATCATTAGGGATTTTTATGAAATTCTTTAGTTCTCTGGGAATGGACTTCTCCCCACACCAGAACATAAAAGTCTAAACTCTAGGGTACGAATTTTACATACATTTTCGGGGACCCAGATAAATTTTTACGTACATTTTTGGGGACCCAGATAAATGAAAACAGAGAGCCACCAGTATTCCTTGGAAGTCCCAAGTCTGAGTCCCCTCACCATCCAAGCCACCCCTGTGTTCGGTTTGTCCGGACTCCACTTAACCGTCTTGCTATATACTGGGTGACATTTGTCATAAAGAAGAAAAGAGAGAAAAACCAAAAAACAGAAACATGTATCTCAAGCAATGGGATCCTTCCTGAGCTCATAGCCCTGACTTGTAGAAGGAATTACACGTTAGTCAGCAATTCTACTTTCACTGTACAGAACTTTTCAGGATCGCAGTTCCTTTTGCTAATTGTTGTTAGGCTTGTGTGTAGAGATTTCCTCTCATTCTGCATTCATTGCCCAGCACCCAGGAGCCAGGGCACGGGGCCAAGTGTTAACTTAAAATCACCTACCTGGCCACTTCAGGAAAACCAAGAACAAATATAATGTATGTGGCACTTTGAACTTTTCAGAGACTTAGAGATATTTAAAGGCATAGAAAAGTTATATTCTTTCATTTTAACTATAGAACGATGGGGCATTGCAAATTTGAGGTTAGAATTTGCATACAAGAGGACAAGAATGGTGCTCTAAAGTTCCTGTTAGTAGCTCATTTTGGACTTGAGATGGCCTTGTGGACTCTGAGAGATAAGGGGGTGGTCACAGGTGGTCTGCACATGTGGGGTGAGAGGTGCAGGACTCTGCCTGGCTCTGCTGGGCGGGCGGGGTGTGGGGAGGCCAGGGGAGGGCCCCTCTGGCCATTCTGCCCCCACCCCAGCTGCCAGGCTCAAACGGCTCAAGTGGGCAGTTACCCCCATCTCTCTGCAAACATCACCGGCACCTCTGGTCTCAAAACTAAAAAGCAAGCAAAAAGCCCCTGCCTGACATGGGCAAGGAGCATTGTCCTGGTGCCCGACTCCTCCCTGAAGGTTAAGAAAATAGCTTTTTGTATGTAATTCCACACATTCTCATAGTGGAGCGCAGTGATACAGAGCGCGCCACATTCTCCGAGGCCCCTTTCCATGGTGTCCATGGCTGATCACTGTTAGCTGAGTGTGTTTCCTTCCTAACCTCTTCCTAAGCACATGCACACACACACACGCACACAATTCTTTGTGTATATTTCTCTGCTTTTTCATGCACGATACTCAATCGTACGCATTGCTGTGCAGCTTTTTCCCTTTGAGTTATGTCTTGGAGTTTTCTCCAGGTGCTCTGCATTCAATAGTGTGTGTACAGCCAAGCTTAATCAGTCCTCAGTTGCAATGCCTTTAGATTCTTTCTACATTTTGCTTATTATTATAAGGGCTGGATCTTATTGCATATGCCCCAGCAGAATTGCAGGATCACAGAATAAGCACATTCAAAATTATCAAAGGAACACACAGCCCTGGTTAAAGAGGCCAGTCCCGCAGAAGGGGCTGCAATAGAGGAAAAGCAACAAAGCCCCTGCCCCGGTGTCAGCTCCCAAAGGGTCTTTATTTCCTGTTTGTGGTTTTAGTTCTTCAGGGAATTATCATTTCTCTATGCAAAGAAGATGCTTGCCCCTCTCCCCTGTTGATTCATTGAGATGGTCTGTTGCCTTCCCGCTGTCACAGATGAATATTTCCTTCACGTTCCCACCCCGTCTCCCTGCCCTCCCTCAGCATTTAGTTCTGTAAGGGTTGACTCATCTCTAGGTTGCATTTGTAGCTTGAAATGGGATGTTCCCCTCGCTAAGACCGGTGCAGGCGACTGGGCATTTCCCTTACTCTGTGAGCGCTGCCGCTCGGTGCTGCTGCCATCCGCCCTCTGCTCCCCACCCAGAACTCCCGCCGTGAGCCCTCCTTTCACTGGAGCACATCAGCGAGAAAATTCCAAAGAAGGGGCTTATGGGAGGCACATGCAAGAGACTCCAAATTCCTGAAAGCGTCCTCGTTTTGTGCTCCCCTGCAATCTCAACTGGAAATCCTCTGCCTTCAGAGAGTGGAAGATCCCACTCGCTTGTCCTCTGACGTGGTGTGATTCTCGCTGCTCTGTGGGCGACCTGGCTTTTTGTCTCTGGGAGCTTTTAGTGTCTTCTCTGTGTGCTTGGTCTTCTGAAATTTCATAACGAAAGACCTGGGTGAGGGTCCTTTTTCATGCACACTGCTTGGCACTACTAGGTAGACCAAGCATGCATCCCTTTGAGGCCTGGAAAATTCCTTGTATTTTCTTTGCTAATATTTTTCTCCTGTTTTACTTTGTTTGTTTTTTTGGAACCCCTATTAGTTAAGATACATGTTGCTTATCTTTTCTCTCATGTTTTCCAACTTTTCTTCTTTTTCTTAATGTTTGAAAGATCTCCTTGACTTTATCTTCTAACCCCTTTGCTGAATGTTTTATTTGGGCATTCAATTTTAATTTCCAAAAAGCTCTTTCCTGTTCTTGGCTGTTTCTGTTCATAGCATTCTGCTCCTGCGCTATGCATGCAGTGTTTTCTTGAGTTCCTTGAATTCCCCAGGGGATCCTAAGTGGCATTTATTTTATTTTGATGTCAATCTTCTCAGTTAATTTTTATTTTTTTTTTTATTTTAGATTTGATTGCTAAAATCAACATTTTTACAGTGAATTCCAGGTCAACCAATAATCCTATAGGTCAAACATTATTAGGGAAATTTGCAATGAGCTGACTTTCTAGGCAAAGAGTGTCTATGAGTTACGTAGAAAGCAACTTCCTATGATGCTAAAAGAAGTCAACAAAAATGCTGCCAGAAAAATAGTTTTTCATTGGCACTTATTTTTGAAGTTCCTTTTAATGACCTACATTATCTACATTTTTCTAAGGCCTGGTTTTTTGTTTGTCTTTACTAATTCAGCATTATTATTTCAACAATTATCACATACCTGTTTATGGTGAATACTGTTCTGGATGCTAAGCATGTAGCAAGAGTGTGGCCTCTGCTCTCATGGGGCTTCAAATTGTAGCAGGAAGAAAACCAGTGATGCTTGATGAAGATAGCAATAGAGCAAGATCAAGTATGGAAGAGGCACCCCATGGCCATAGTTCAACTAGAATGAACTAGTTGATGGCCATTTTTAATTGTATTGGATAAGATGCCGACATTGAATCTCAGATATGCTTGGTTGACCAGGAGGGAGCCATGGGAGGGCTAGGAAGAAGAGGGTTTTTTGGTTTTTTTTTTAACATTTTGAAAACAACAGAGAATGATATGCCCAGCCCTCCTTCCTGTGCTCATTTATTCATTCACACTATGTCAGAGCTTGCTATAGACAGAGCCCCAGGAAACCAGGAAAATGTCCTTGTAATGCATGTTTTCCAGGGAGAAACACAATTAAAAAAACATGCACTCTACCAGGAGGAAAAAGGGCTATGAAGAAAATCAACCAGCATGCAGAGATGGAGTGTGACAGGCATGGGGCACTATTTTGGATCAGAGATAGGGAAGGTGTCCTGGGAGAGGTGGTATTTAACCAAAATTAAGTGAATGGAATCAGGAGGTCAGTCCTATAAAGAGCCAGGGGAAATAGTGCTCCCAGAAAGGCAGCAGCAAGTGCCAAAACCGGGCGGTGGGAATGAGCTCAGCATGTTCGAGTAACAGCAAGATGGGCTGTGTGGCTGGAACAGAGGGCTGGAGGGGTGAGCCTTTGTGGCAGGCCGTGGCAGGGGCACAGATTTTGTTTGGACACTGATGGAAGCACCCAAGGAGCAGCACAATCTTATTTAGGGAGTTAGAAGGCTGTTACAGGGCCCTGGAGAGCAGGCACCAGGCATAGCCCAGGGCAGTAGGTTCCCTAGTACTTTTTGAAGGCAACCAATAAAGGTTTGTTTTTTTTCTTAGTATCATGAACTCATAGATTTTTACTTATTTGATTCTAGATGCTGTAATTAAGCTGTTCCTCTTTTGCCAGTGGGCCCCTTTGCATTGGTTCCTAAATCTTCTGGTCTGACCCCACGAATCTTTGATGACATCCTTGCTTTCTGATGTTACAGGACATCCTGGCCTAGGTTGTTCATTTCTTGTCCCAGACATGCGTTGTCTCATTTTTCTAAGGATCCCTGCTTCCTTTGGTGATCTCATGATTTTCAGTTATCTACAGTTTTGTCTCCTCATTCCAGATATTGCTTGTGTAGTCTTGTGTGCACATGTATACTCTCTGTCACTTTCATTTTTTGTGTTGATGAGTTTTTCCATAAGATTATTTATTTCACTTGGTTTTTTTCTTCTTTTTTCTAAATTTATTCCTCTCCTCCCTTTTTAACTTCTTGACTAGTATCCTGTAACTTACGAGAACTCATCTTTTCTCCACTTGAGAATTATTCTTTTTGAGTATATACTTCTAGAATTATCAGACACACATTTTGAAAAACTTCAAGAAGTATCTTTTATGTCTCTTACTTTTTTATTCTCTACTTCCAGCCTCTTTGTCTTTTGGTGCTGCATCCTCTGTGTGATCTTCCAGATTACTGATTTGTCCTTCAGCAGCATCTGTTCTGTTCTGCAGCCCACCCGCTGTATCTTATAGTTCAACTCTTCTAGTTTTAATTTCCAAGATTTTTAGTTGGTTATTATTTATGGATGCTGTGTCCTTTTTATCTGTCCAAGATATTAGTAATATGTGTCCTGAGTTCATTCTTGCTCAGGTAATATTTGTTCTGGGTAGAGATGGGCCCCTGAGAGGCTGGAAAGCTGAAGCCTGAGATTCTGCTTAGGGAAGCTCCGGCACTGCCTTGGTCTTTTCCTCTGGGATGAGGATGGTTGTTGCTGATACCAAGTTTTATTGTGAACCAGGAGAGCCCAAAAATCCCTTATCCCAGTGACGGGGTTATTTGTGTAGGTTTTCCCCTTGAGCGGTAATGTAAGGATACAGCAAGATCAGGTCAAGACCTGGCCTTGCATAGACATTGTCATCATTAGTTGTTTACTTCCCCTTGGGGACTCTGAGGCCCAAGGGGGCAGCAGTAAGATATGGCACATCTTCTGCCCTGGGTGATCATAATGCTTCCAGTGAGACTGTGTTCTTGGCTACATAAACAGGGAACTCAATAATCTGTATTTTCTGGGTATGTATGTATTGGCAGGGGCTGTCTCTTCCCACCAATCTGTTGCCTTGCCTTGTATGCTGGTGCGTTAGTGGAGTTTGTTGCTTCTCCTTTATGGTGTTGATCTTCCTCAAATGTTTTTGGGTTCCTGGTTGGAGGTTGATCTCTGTGTTTGGGATTCCCCGTAGCTGTTTGTGAACATAGCATTTGTCACTGTAGCGTGCAGAGAGGAGGGCACAGAGACTGCAGCCAACTGTCTTGGGGTTCCTCAGAGCGTGTCCTCAAACTTCTCAGCTCAAATGATCCTCCTGCCTCAGCCTTCTGAGCAGCTGGGACTATAGGTATGCACCGCCATACCCAGCTAATTTTTTAAATTTTTTATAGAGATGGGAGTCTTGCTGCGTTGCCCAGGCTAGTCTTGTACTGCTGGTCACAAGGCACGCTCCCATCTTGACCTCCCAAAGTGCTGGGAATACAGGCGTGAGCCACCACTCCTAACCTCATCAAGTATAATTTTACTCTCTTTTTTTTACTCCAATGGGGTACAACAGCTTGATAAGTCATTGTTTTATGCCCTCTTTTGTAAAAACCAACTTAGGGAGGTAGTAAACCTAGTAATTTGGAGGAGAAATTCTGCAGCCAGGCTACTTGGGTGGAAATCTGGACTCCCCCTTGTTCTATTCACTTAATCTCTGAGAACTTCATTTTTTTCATCTGTAAATGGGGATAATTTTAGTACCTTATGGGATTAAATTAATTAACTGTTTCATGCAGGGGTGGGGAACCTGTGGTCTTGGGGCCACATGT
>CAUYRT010005481.1:0-15895 GCA_963574885.1 Lepilemur ruficaudatus
ACAGAGTAGGTTTTTGAATGTAACAAGATAAGTCAACTTGAGTGGTAATATATTTTGGGAAATCAGCTCACTACAAATGGTGACTGTAAACATTGTACTGTAAATGCTTTGTAGTTTTCCCCCAATTAAAAAAAAAAAAAACAGAGACAGATGACTATGGGAAAGGTACAATCATTAAATGCAAAACCTCATAGGCTCCAACTGTGAACACCAGCCACGTTCTTTAAAATCCCCACTTCACGAGAAACTCGATGCGTTATTTGGTCCCATCCACTTGCTCAGTAGACAACAGACACATGCACATCATAGATTTAATAAAACAACTTGTTTGAAATAATAAAAAAAAAGAATGGATTCCAGCTCCATCCAAGATAATACAATAGGTAATACATCATTTTTTTTTACTAATTTTCTTTTTATTTCAGCATTTTGCGGGGGTACAAATGTTTAGGTTACATACATTGCCTTTGCCTCATCCAAGTCAGAGCTTCAAGTATGTTCATCCACCAGACAGTGCCCACCACACCCATTAGTTGTGAGTGCACCCATCCCCTACTCCCCCCTCCCACCTGTCTGATGCCTGATGAATGTTACTACTATATGTGCACATAAGTGTTGATCAGTTAATACCAATTTGCTGATGAGCACATGTAGTGCTTGTTTTTCTATTCTTGGGATACTTCACTTAGTAGAATGGGCTCCAGCTCCACACAGGATAATATAAGAAGTGCTAGATCTGCATTGTTTTTTGTGACTGAGTAGAACTGCATGTTATATATATGCCACATATTATTAATCCACTGATGTATTGATAGACACTTAGGTTGTTTCCACATCTTTGCAATTGTGAATTGTGCTGCTATTAACATTCAAGTGCAGATGTCTTTTTTATAGAATGTCTTTTTTTCCTTTGGGTAGATGCTTAGTAGTGGGACAACTGGATCAAATGGTAAGTTCTACTTTTAGCTCTTTGAAGTATCTCCATATTATTTTCCACAGAGGTTGCACTAGTTTACAGTCCCACCAACAGTCTATGAGTGTTCCTATCTCTCCGCATCATGCCAACATTTATTGTTTTGGTACATTTTGATAAAAGCCATCTCACTGGAGTTAAGTGATATTTCTTTGTGGTTTTGATTTGCATTTCCACGATAATTAGAGATGTTGAGCATTTCTTCATATGTTTCTTGGCCATTAGTCTGTCTTTTTTTGAAAAGTTTCTGTTCATATCCTTTGCCCACTTGTTAACGGGGTGGTTTGATTTTTTTCTTGTTGATTTTCCTGCATTCTATATAGATTTTAGCTATCAGCCCTTTATCAGATGTATAGCATGTGAATATTTTCTCCCATTCTGTAGGCAATCTCCTTGTTCTCATAATAGTTTCCTTGGCTGTGCAAAAGCTTCTTAATTTGATCAGGTCCCATTTATTTATTTTTGCTGTTGCTGTGATTGCCTTTGGGGTCTTCTTCATAAATTCTTTCCCTAGGTCAATGTCTATAAGAGTTTCCCCAACATTTTCTTCTAGAATTCTTATAGTTTCAAGCCTTAGGTTTAAGTCTGTTATCCACCATGAGTTGATTTTTGTGAGAGGTGAGAGGTGCAGATCCCGTTTCAGTCATCTACAGGTGGCTATTGAATTTTCCCAGCACCATTTATTGAATAAGGATTCTTTTCCCCAGCGTATGTTTCTGTCTGCTTTGTCAAAGATTAGATGGCTTTATGAGGATGGTTTTATATCTGGGTTCTCAGTTCTGTTCCATTCATCTATGTCTCTGTTCTTGTGCTAGTACCATGCTGATTTTGTTACTGTAGCCTTGTAGTGTAGCTTGAAGTCTGGTAAATTGATGCTTCCCAATTTATTCTTTTTGATTAAGATTGCTTTCACTATTCGGGGTTTTCTCTGGTTCCTTATGAAGCATAGAATTATTTTTTTCTAGATCTGCAAAAAATGATGTTGGTATTTTAATAGGGATTGCTTGAATATGTAGATCACTTTGGGTAGTAGAGACATTTTAACAATTTTGATTCTGCCAACCCATGAGTGTGTTCCACCTGTTTACATCCTTTGCTATTTCCTTCCTCAGTGTTTCACAGTTCTCCCTGTAGAGGTCTTTTACCTCCTTAGTTAAAATATTCCTAGGTACTTTATTTTCTTTGTTGCTATTGTGAAGGGTATTGAGTCTTTGATTCTGTTCTCAGTTTGACTGTTGTTGGTGTATAGGAATGCTATTGATTTCTATACATTGATTTTGTAACCTGAGGCTTTGCTAAATTTGTTTATCAATTCCAGTAGTCTCATGGCAGAATCTTTGGAATTTTCTAGATATAAGATCATATCATCAGCAAAGAGTGATTGTTTAACCTCTTCTGCCCCCATTTGGATGCCCTTGATTTCCTTCTCTTGTCTGATTGCTCTGGATAGGACTTCTAGCACTCTGTTGAATAGAAGTGGTGATGGAGGGCAATCTTGTCTTTTTCCAGTTCTAAGTAGGAATGCTTTCAATTTTTCCCCATTCAGGGTGATGTTGGCTGTGTGTTTGTCATATATGGTTTGTATCATTTTTAAGTAAGCCCCGTCTATGCCTATTTTGTTAAGCATTCTTATCATAAAAGGGTGTTGAATTTTGTAGAATGCTTTTTCTGCATCTATTGAGAGGATCCTATGGTCTTTAGTTTTACTTCTATTTGTGTCTTGAATTACCATTTATAGATTTTCATATGTTGAATTATTCCTGCATCTCTTGGATGAAGCCCACTTGGTCATGATGGATTAGTTTTTTGATAAGCAACTAAATTTGGTTTGCTAGGATTATCCTGAGAATTTTTGCATCTATATTCATAAGAGATAGTGGTCTGTAGTTTTCTTTTCTTATTGTATCCATTCCTGGTTTTGTTATCAGGGTGATGTTGGCTTCATAAAACATGTGGGGGGGATTCCTTTCTTCTCGATGTTGTGGAATAATTTCTGCAGGATAGGCAACAGTACTTCTTTGTAGGTCTGGTGAAATTTGGATGTGAAACCATCTTGTCCAGGACTTTTCTTTTTAGGAAGGTTTTTATTGCTGCTTCAAATTCAGTACTTGATATTGGTCTGTTCATGAATTCTATGTCTTCCTGATTGAGCCCAGGAGGCTGTGTATGTGTCACCAGGCCAGCAGCACCAGGGAGGGCCAGTAGGCAGGAAACTCACAGTCTGAGTACCCCTCAGTCTGTTGCAGGGCCCCAAAAGGAGAAGTCCCACCTATTCCCTATAGATGCTTCCAGGTGGTGGCTAAACTGTCTCTCTCATCAGCTGAGGTTAGGGAAGGGGAAGGGGAGAATAAAGCAATATGGCACCTGCCAATTGGCTTGGGTCTGTGGGGTGAGACATGACCCAAGGGAGCTGGAACCCAGTGCCCTGTCTGCAAGAGGCTTACCACTCACTGACAGCAGCCGTCTCTGGGCTGGTGTCAGCAGGTCTCTCCTGCAGCTGGGGATCCCACCAGCAGTCAGAGATGCAAGGGAGGGGAAATTTAACTGCTCCACCTACCCTTGACACTGGTCTCCAAGTTTCTCAGGATTTAGACCCTGGCGATATCTTTTTCCTTCCAGTTCTGCTCTGCAACTTCCCGTGGAGTCTCCTGTATGTTCAGTTACCCTTCTTTCCAACCCTCATATCTGATCTATGTTTAGCTGCCTGTTTTTTTTTGTTTTTTGTTTTTTTTTTTTTCATTTTCATCTAAAATCTTTCCTTCTTGCATAGACACTCTGGCTGGAGATGATTCTCGTCTGTCATCTTGTGTTCATCTTTTTTTTATGGCTGAGTAGTCCTCCATGATATACATATATCACATTGAAATACCTAGAAATATATTTAACTAAGGGGGGGAAAGACCTCTACAGGGAGAACTAGAGAGTTTATTTTTACGTCTCTTGATAAAGGAAGGTCTCTAGGTCAAAACTGCAAGCTTTGTGGGAGGTAAGAGGCATTTTATTACCTTTTTAATGGGATCAAATGGCCCTACCATAAAGAACCCTAAGTACAGGCTCTGGATCCAGTCTACATCTCCCAGCTACTGGTTATCTTATTTTCCTTATTTTATGATATAAGGCCACTCACAACATCTTATTACCCAGGAACATTGCTCTTTATATCTTTCCACATAACAGTGGATAAATGGAATAGTTCTAATGTATCTTCAACAGGATTCCTCATACCTTAATTTTCATAAGTAAACCATTTCTGATTATATGAATAATATTGTTTATGTTTGCACAATTGCAGACCAGAAGAGGTAATGTAGTATCTAGTGGACTTCCATTTACTCCCAAATCAGACAACCTATACATTAATTATTTAGTGCATCTTTATACGACTTGTCCTCATAGTCATAGCAAATCTGGTAATGATTTATATTGTTAAGGTCAATGTAAAATTAAATGTACATTATGGGTTTATGAACACATAATTGTTTTCTGTGTTCTAGCCTAAGACTTACAGTATCTTAGAGTATCTTTTTAATGCTCTTTTAAGATGGAAATATTTAGGAAATAAAAATATGTTTCAACAACAAAAATGTTTCTACTTTTCTTATTGATTCTATGTCTAAGATATTATTATTAGTTAATATTAATAGGTAATATTAGTAGCATATTACATGGAAACTCAAAATTAAAAATAAATTTTAATATCTGAAAAATGATACATAATATGGCATATTTACTTAGTATTTTAAAACATGTTGCTTAAACTACTCTGTTCTATGAAATTAGTATATCATATATGGTACAGTAGCTGAGACCAGAAATACCATTTTTGAATAAAAGAAAAAGTGATTGAATTATTCTTACTAAAACAAGACATTTTTATGCTAATAGATTTTGTTATATAATTGACCATGTGTCAATATTCAATAGAATATTGTCTCTACATAATCACGGGCTTTTATTTTTGCTATAGGCCTCTTTCTAATCATTCATATGTTGAATGTGTTACTGCTATTTATTTTGCTCTGAGTTTCTAGAAACAAACAGAAAAAATAAAATTTCACATCCTAAACACTTTCATATTCTGCAAAGGCAAAATAAAGGCAAACTTTGAAAAAAACATTCTAACTTGGAAAAGGTCATATTTGATTAGTGAAAAGATTGAATTATGGAGTAAGTGTGACTGCTTGCTATTTCCTTACAGTAAATCAAACTAGTGTAACAAAAAGATTGATAAGTACAGCTAGGAGGGAACACTAACTTAATGAGAAAATAAGAAAGATTTATAATGAGCATACCATTGTTTATATGTAAATGGAATCATAAAGTTCTTCAATCCATCTCTTCTCTTGAGTAGGTGTAAGTCTATTCAGTAATATTATTTTTGCTCGGTATATTCGGCAGCTTTTATTTTGAAACTCGGGTGTAGAGAATTTAATTATAACCCTTCAGTTCATGTCAATTATTATGCATTATAACATCAAGCCATGAAAGACTCCTCTTGTACCATAACCCCACTCCTATTCCACATTGTAGTCATCTACTCTAAGCTGTTTAAGAAAGTTTATATGCATATGTAGTTTGTCTTATGTATGACTTATATCAATTGATTTGGGCTGTAAATACTGGTAATATATTATTTTATTTCCATTTTCTAATTTTGGTCAATGATATGTTTTTATGACATAGTCATATTATTTATGTGCATCTAGCGTATTCCTTCTAATTGTTTCATAATATTTTGCAATATGTGTCTACTGTATTCAATCTGTAGTGATGGAAACTTAGGTGACCCCCAGGCCTCTTCTACTACAAGAGCTACTGTGATGAAGATCCTTATATGTAATCATTATAGAGATCCTTATTAGAGATCATTTCTGCAGTTATGACCAGGAAAAGGACACCGCATGCCACATGATGTACACATTCCTATTTTCACTAAATGCTTCCAGATGCTCTGCAGAAAGCGTATTACAATGGAAATTCCTACAAATAGTCACACATATCAATTTTCTCCACTTTTATTGTAAACCACCACTTGATATTATGTGATTTTTTTTCTTATTTTTTGTGTCAATTTGACAGTTGTAACATGGTAGCTTAGTATGTTATCTGACTTTGCATTTTCCTGATTTTTAGTTGTTTGAGATTCTGTTCATATATGTTTTAGTTTTTTGAATTTCCTCATATAGATGTTGTCTATTGATGATTTGCCCCATTTTCTTTTGGATTTCCTGTCCTTTTCTTACAGATGTGCAGTAATTTTCCATGTCTATTAGATATTAATCATTAGTTTGGCATATTGTAAATGTCAGTCATATTTCCATATACCTGACACATATGTAAAAGTTTTATCACTACAACAATGGTTCCTAGTTTCTTTTTTAATGATATAAATTAATTTTCCTGGTCTGGGAAACAGTTGGAAGGAAAGAATGATCATGGCTGACTCCTGTATATGAATGACACCCTTGTATCTGCTTCCCTCTTGAGACATGTTTCAGCTTTGCTTGAAAGTGCTCCTTAGGTTCTGTCCAGAATCATGTTAATACTATCTCATTTTTTATCCCACAAAGTGACACATTGGCCCATGATCTAGCAGGGAAATGTGTATGGAAGTGCAGTGGGGTCAGGGGTAAAACAAAAGCATTTGTGCTTTCCTCAAATGATTCTCACTTATGTTTCATCTGGAATACACAAGCCCAGCTTTGCCTAGTGTGCAATCTGCAGGGTTGCCTTCTCAGAGAATCCAGCCATAGCTCAGCATCTTCCTAAGAATGACCACGATTAGTTTATATTTAAATCCACCACTGTCAAGAAATAAAAATTTTCAAAGGATAAGTCCAAATAATAAAATCGTACTGTAAAATTTTAGAAATAAAACATTTATTATTGTCCTTTTTATACTTTCAGTGGAGTGTGGTACAATGGAAAACTTAGAGATCCAACTAACCAGTCAGTTGTCCTTTGTTATATATTGAACCTGAATTGTCTTATAAGTAATTTGTGAAAATAATTTCCAATCTGAAATAAACTTTTCCATAGTTTTGTTATTCACAATATGATAATTTTAGCACATTAAGATGCTCTGAGAAAAAAAATAGGCACATATATATGACTTAAAAGCATGGTGCAGAGAAACATTTGAAACTATAGAAATAGGTAAAGCTTCATTTCTATTAGATAAAGTGTAATTGATATACAGTGAGTTGGAACATTTATTTGGTTTTATAGTTCTCAATTGTTACCTAGGGAAAAAATATATATATTACATATGGTTATTTAACTCATACCTAACTTGTATTTAAAGGAAGTGGACACTACTATTTTTAACAGAATATTTTTAGTGCTTTTGTCCTTAAATCAATTACTCAGATGTTCAATTTATGCTTATTAAGTGTTTAAGGGATTGGTCATATTTCTAAAGGGATGCATTTTAATGAAAAATGCATTTGTTAGAGAAATTACTTAGAAAATCTGAAGGATTTAAAAAAATACTTAGAAAGTTAGAACTTGCCTTTTAAAGTAGGGCAAGCAGCTATTTAAATGGGATGAGAGGCCTTAGGGTGCAGTGAACATTTTTAATTGCATATTTAATTAGAAATATTCTGGAGAGGTATGTTTAGTTTAGTTGAAGCTCATGGGCCTTGGAAAAACATTTTTTTTTATTTTTTTTTCCTTTTCAAAAATTAGACTAAACTGAACAACATTTAATTTTGTTGCTATTCATTATGTAAGGATTAGAACCTTCTATTTTCCTATGGAAAATAAGTTGACATATTTATTTTAAAGGATTTCTTCTCTTTTTTAATTATTCTTGAAACTTATTTAGCACCTTTGCTTGCTTGACAGTTCTGAAAAAATAAAAAGAGCATCTAATTTGTGTGAAATCCAATGTCTTTTACATGTTTAACCACTTAACCCAGAGCTTCAATGTCGGGGTAACTACTGCCATTAAGAGTTTAGGAATAAGAGAAAAAGTATGAAGCCTAGAAGAAATAAAATGAACTGGATTATATTGTTTTAAGTAAGGAAGCTCTAGTCAAGTTATTAGCAAGGGCTGAGTAAAGATTTATATGTATATATCATACTGTACTTAAGAGAAAAGTTGTATCCTGTGATATAAAATGGTTAAAATATGGATTGTATAAACAGTGTAGAAAAGGCAAGTGGATTTTTTGTGGTTTGATGTTACATGTGTCACATACAAAGGCAGGAAACATAGACTGTTTAAATCATGAACAGCAAATTCTGAAATACAGACCATCTGCTGACTGTAGAGTTTTCACTGTCACAGGCAGCATTTTCTATTCTGGGGAGAATAGATTGATAATATAAAATTACTCATGGGGCTTGAGTTTGTACCCTTCTGCACATTCCTTATGGCATCCTGAGACTTAATCATTCACTAAGGCATCTGTATCAACTCCTATCATCATGGTCTTTCAGGAACTGTTTATCTCTTCAAATGCATTTCTCATTGTCATCAGATACTGAAAGGAAACTGAGTGGATGAGAGAATGTAGTTTGCTTCCATCATTATTGGCATTTCTCTGTCTCTAGAAATGATAAATGTGCTTCTAGAGGGTAAAGCAAACTACAGGAGATTGGGAAGCATCAGATAGAAAATTCAAGAGGTAGAAGGCATAGCTATGGCACAGCTAAAAAACTTGGCTCATTTTCATGGATTAAAATAACAGGGAGCCTTCTGGGTGGCTTAGAATGTGATTTGAGGGGCTGTTTACTATGGTTTGCATATGGTTTGTTTGGTCCCACCAAGTTTCATGTTCAAATTTAATCCCTAATATTGGAGGTGGATACTGGTAAGAGGTGTTTGATGAATGTTACTTCCATATGTGCACATAGTGTTGATCAATTAGTACTAATTTAATAGTGAGTACATGTGGTTTTTCATTATTGTGATACTTAATTTCACAGAATTGGCTCCAGCTCCATCTAATATAATACAAGAAGTATTAGTTCACCATTTTTTTTTAATTGCTAAGCAGTACTCCATGATTTGCAGGACTGACTGAGAACCCAGATATAAAACCATCCTCATACTGTCATATGATCTTTGACAAAGCAGACAAAAATATATCCTGGGGAAAAGAATCCCTTTTGATAAATGGTGCTGGGAAAATTGAATAGCCACATAGAGAAGACTGAAACAGGATCCTCAGCCCTCACCTCTCAGAAAAATCAACTCAAGATGGATACCAGACTTAAGGGATGAAATCATAAGAATTCTAGAAAAAAATGTTGGGGAAATTCTTATAGACAGCAGCCTAGGTTAAGAATTTCTGAAGACCACAAAAGCAATTACAGCAACAACAAAAATAAATAAATGGGACCTGATCAAGTTAAAAAGCTTCTGCACAGCCAAAGAAACTATAATGAGAGCAAACAGACAACCTACAGAATGGGAGAAAATATTTGCATGCTACACATTTGATAAAGGGCTGATAACTAGAATCTATATAGAACTCAGGAAAATCAACAAAAGAAAAGCAAATAACCCCATTAAAAAGTGGGCAAAGGACATGAACAGAAACTTTTCAAAAGAAGACAGACTAATGACCAACAAACATATGTAACAAAGACATGAAAAATTGCTCAACATCTCTAATCATCAAGGAAATTCAAATCAAAAGCACAATGAGATATCACTTAATTCCAGTGAGATTGGCTTTCATCAAAAATCCCAAAACAACAAATGTTGGCATGGATGCAGAGAGACAGAAACACTCATATACTGCTGGTGGGGCTGCAAATTTGTATGACCTCTATGGAAAGTAATATGGAGATACCTCAAAGAGCTACAAGTAGAACTACGATTTGATCCAGCAATTCCACTACTATTTAACCAAAGGAAAAAAAGACGTTCTATAATGAAGATATTTGTACTCAATTGTTTATAGAAGCACAATTCACAATTGCAAAGATGTGGAGACTTTTTCTTAACAATTTAAAATTTGTCTGGGATATCACACTAAAATACTAACATGTGCCTAACTGTGCAGGACTCACTCTAAATGCACTGTAAAAATAGAAACAGGAAAAAGTAGTAAGAGTTGAAATAATTTCATTTCAGAAGCTCTATAAAGAATTAAGAGTATGATTTAGGCTTTGAAGGATGGCTGGTACATGAATAAGAGCAGTGGAGGAAGTGTGGGTTTGAACCAGGGCATAAAAGTGGGAGTTTCATAAACAGTGATTGGGCAAAGAGTCAATGTTATGGACAAGTGTACAGGCACAGCTAGTTTCATTGTGCTTTGCTTAATTATGCTTTTCAGATACTGTATTGTTTACAAATTGAAGGTTTATGACAACCTGGTTAAAGAAAATCTATCAGCACCATTTTTCCCAAAACATGTGCTCACTTTGTGGCTCTGTATCACATTTTGGTAATTCTTGCAATATTTCATACTTTTCATAATTATTATTATATCTGATATGATGATATGTGATAGGTGATCTTTGATATTACTATTGAAATTGTTTTGGGGTACCACAAACCTCACCCATATAAGATGGCAAATTTAGTCAATAAAAGTGTGTGTTTTGACTTCTCCACCCACTAGTGTTTTCCCCCCTCTCCGCTCCCCTCAGGCCTCTCTATTCTGTGAGATAAAACTGTATTGAAATTAGGTCAATAAGCCCTACCATGGACTCTAAATGTTCAAGAAAAAGGAAGAGTTGTACATTTATCACTTTAAGTCAAAATCTAGAAATGATTAAGCTCAGTGAGGAAGTCATGTCAAAAACTATGAAAAGTAGGCCTCTTGTGCCAGTTAACCAAGTTGTGAAAGCAAAGGAAAAGTTCTTGAAGGAAATTAAAAGTGATACAATAGTGAATACAAAAATGATAAAGCAAAACAATCTTATTGCTGATATGAAGTAAGTTTTAGTGGTCTGGATAGAACATCAAACCAGCCACAGTATTCCTTCCAATATTCCTTTCACAATGCTCCAAATCCTAATCCAGAGCAAGGAAGGCCGTAATTATTTTATTTTATTTTTTTCAATTCTATGAAAGCTGAGAAGGTGAGGAAGCTACAGAAGAAAAATTTGAAGCTAGCAGAGGTTGGTTCATGAGGTTTAAGGAAAGAAGTCATTTATATAACATAAAAGTGCAAGGTGAAGCAGGAAGTGCTGATGTAGAGGATGTATCAAGTAATCCAGAAGATCTAGTTAAGATAATTGATGAAGGTGGCCACACTAAACAACAGATTTTTAATGTAGATAAAACATCCTTCTATTGGAAAGAGATTCCACCTAGGATTTTCATAACTGGAGAGAAGACTTCAAAGCTTCACAGGACAGACTGACTTTATTGCTAAGGGCTAATATAGCTGGTGACTTTAAGTTGAATCCAGTGCTCAATTACCGATCTGAAATTTTACAGCCCTTAAGAATTATGCTAAATCTACTTTGCCTGTGCTCTAGAAATGGAATAACAAAGCCTAGATGACAGCGTATCTGTTTACAGCATAGTTTACTGAGTACGTTAAACCTACTTTTCAGATCCACTGATCAGAAAAATAGATTTATTTCAAAATATTACTGTTCTTTGACAATTCACCTGGTTACCCAAGAGCTCTGATGGAGATGTACAAGGAAATTAATGTCGTTTTCATGTCTACCAACATAACATCTATTCTGCAGCCCATGGATCAAGGAGAAATTTTGACTTTCAAGTCTTATTATTTAAGAAATATATTTCATAAAGCTATAGCTGCCATAAATAGTGATTCCCCTGATGGATTTGGGCAAAGTAAATTGAGAACATTCCGGAAAAAATTTCACGATTCTAGATGCCATTAAGAACATTCATGATTCATGGAAGGATGTCAAAAAATCAATATTAATAGGTGTTTGGATGAAGTTAATTGCAATCCTCATGAATATCATTGAGGGTTTCAAAACATCAGTGGAGAAAGTAACCGCAGGTGTGGTGGAAATAGAAAGAGAACTAGAATTAGAAGTGGAGCCTGAAGATGTGGCTGAGTTCTGACAATCCCTTGAGAAAACATGAATGGATGAGGAGTTGCTTTTTAAGGATGAACAAAGAAAGTGGTTTATTGAAATGGGATCAACTCCTGATGAAGATGCTGTGAACATTGTTGAAATGACAACAAAATATTCAGAGTATTATGTAAACTTAGTTGATAAAGCAGCAGCAGGATTTGAGAAGATTGACCCTGATTTTGAATGAAGTTTTATGGGTAAAATGCTATCAGACAACATTGCTTAATACAGAGAAATATTTCAAGTAGGGAAGAATCAATCAATGCAGTAAACTCCATTATTTTCTTACTGTAAGAAATTGCCACAGCCTCCTCAAACTTTAACAATAATCATCTTGATAAATCAGCAGTCATCAACATGGAGGCAAGACCTTCTACCAGCATAAAGATTAGCATTTATAAGGAAAGTTCAGATGATCGTTAGCATTTTTTACCAATAAAGTATTTTTAATTAAGGTATGTACATTTTTGACATAATTCTATTGCATACTTAATAGACTACAGTATAGTGTAAACATAACTTTTACATGCACTAGGAAACCAAAAAAATTTGTATGACTCACTTTATTGTGATAGTTGCTTTATTGAGGTGGCCTGGGAATGCCTGTATTTGATCAGAATGACTGGGAATAATTTGTGGATGCTTCTAAAATCCAAAGAAGTATAGTGTACCATGGGGAGAAGCTGGAGAACAACATGATGAAAGTGGTATTTCATAAAGATTAATTTGGGAGTGGCATGTAGGTTATAGATCTTGGAAATGTCAAAGGCAGGGAAAACAGAAGTCAATTCCCAAAATATGAGGTTTCTACTCAGGTGTTGCCTTTGAAACCAGAGGAAAGAGAGCAAGTCTTGGTGATATTTCACAGAAGAAACAATTGGAATTGGTGATAAGTTGTTTTTATCCAAGTAAAGTTTGGACATGTTGTCAATGTCTGCCTGATTTTCAACCTCCTTGGTCAGAAGATAGTGGGTACTGTAACAGAAGTGTGGAATGTCCACTGGGATCCAGTTTTGAAGATAAAGAGCCCAGCCATAAGCACACATTTTGAACTTGAAAGGGTAGCTCTATATCCAGATATACATGCTCTGTTCGATGGTTGAAGCAGGACTGGAAACAGCTGAGTTCATAATTAGAGATAAAGATTTTAAAATAATGAGTATTGAAGTGTTAGTGGAAGCTGTAGGAATGAAAGATTTCACAGTGAATATAGGCTAGAAAAGAGACTATTGAATGTTTAAGGAAAGGGCTTTAGGAGACCATATCTTTTATGAAAGAAGAGAAGAGCCAATTAAAGAAAGAAAGGAAGCAGAATTGGAGCAAAGGGAATAGCCTAATCAAAGGGAGCAGGCAAGACTTATAGGACTGGAAGTCGTGACCAATATCCAGTGCAAGAAAAGATAGAAAATGGGAAGAACCTAAAAGAACCATTTGTTTCAATTTAAAAAATAAAAAAAAAAATTATTCAGTTAATATTTAGTAGAACCTCACTATCTACTATGTAAGTTCCTCATTGGACCTACAGATTGTCAAAGAACATGCAAAGTTTAACAATGGTTTTACAAGGTGTTCTAGAGATGGAAGGGATTTGAGCTAGAAACAAAGATATTTGCCTGCCACATGGTTATTTTTCAATTTACTATAAACAAAGTTTCCAAAGTTAGGAGCATATTTTCTGGACCAACGTGTGTATGAAGTTGTGTTTCTTCCAAGATTCTTGGTCAATTTTTCATCATAAAATGATACCACCCTAAACTTGTAAACCAATGTTAGGCTTTTGGTGACTATGAACAAATAGAAATTTTTATGACTCCTCTATATATTTTTCCTTTCTTTTTTGATGCTAGAAATGTTATTGAAGTGCCATGGGCTACATATTTCATTAAGAAATGCTAAGATCATTTTTAAGGGAACTAAAATCATAGATAATTTAAAGTCATATCAACAACCCAAATCTTAAGGCTGTCCACACACACACACATGAGCACACTAAAGTCAGTATCAAATTTTGGTTATAAGTCTGTGTGCAAGTACCTAGGTGTTGTAATAGTAATTATAGCAATGATAATAATGTAATAATATTTAGAGAGCCATTAAAAGGTGCTGTTCACTATTGAAAGTTCTTTACATATATTATTTTATTGAATCCTTATATTGGGAAAAAAGCAACTATTGTAATTTTCATTATACAGTTAAAGAAATTGAGGCACACGGAGGCTGAACATATTAGTCAAGTTCACACAGCAATTAAGTAGAAAAGCCATGAATTAAAATGTGGTATACATATACCATGGAGTTCTACTCAGCCACAAAAAACAATGGTGATCTAGCACCTCTTGTATTACTCTGGACAGAGCTGGAGCCCATTCTGCTAAGTGAAGTATCACAAGAATGGAAAAACAAGCACCACTTATACTCACCATCAAATTGGTATTAACTGATCAACACTTAAGTGCACATACAATAGTAACATTTATCAGGTGTCAGGCAATGGGACAGGGGAAAAGGGTTTGGGTATAATCACACCAAATGGGTGCAGTGTGCTCTGTGTAGGGGATGGACATGCTTGAAGCTCTGACTCAGGTGGGGCAAAGGCAATATATATAACCTAAACATTTGTACCCCCGTAATATGCTGAAATAAAAAATTAAAAAACCCCACATTTTGTTAAGTGCTTTCTTAGTAATTGATGCATATTATTTGAAAGAAAGTGGATATTTTTGTTTTCAAAGAGCTTGCCTCTTTTGATATTTACCGAATGCCCTTCATAGACTAAACTCATAAATAACATGCAGAAATTTAAAAATCTTTGTTTAGTATAATAATTTAGTCCTTCTTTTTGCCCTACTCCAAAGAGAATTTGCCTAGCCAAGCACTGACAAGAGGCAGAAATATTTGACATAATTAATTACCCCTGGTCATTGGTCACTGCTATACTCTTCTTTGTTTTTCTTCTTCTAAAGGACAGGCCTGAGAATTACCAAGGTGTGACTGAGGATGACCTATCTGCTAGCATCAGAGTACACTACCTATAGAAGTCTGTCACAGCACAACTGGCCTCTTGGTCTGTATTAAACACACAGATAGTAATAGTAATGTGCTCATCTCCTTTTCACATCTCTCCAAATAGCTGTGTATCCTGAGGGAAACCACCTTACTAAAAACACAACTTCTATACACAAAGCCTACCTGTATCTGAAAGGTAAAAAACTCCCATTTTTAAATTTTCACTTTAAAGCAAGGGAAGAAAGCATGGAAAACTGTGTGTGCCAGCTTTGGCAGTTTATTTTGGAGTTTCTGTTGTCATATGTAACATCAAGTGTTGACTAGATCATCCTTTTAAAAATAGGATCTGGTATAATTTTCCCTAAAAATTTAAAAGGTGTACTGTTACCACTTTCCCTGAGTGTATGATAGATCTAATAAAGAAATAAAAACCAAAATAAACCTTGCAATATTTCTACTATCACCTAGAATTATAAAGAAAAAGATATATATATATATATAATATTTAAAAATTTGGGTAAGAGACTTAAAGTTGTTCTATAAAGCAATAATAATCAAATCAGCTTTTTATTGGCACAAAAACAGAACCATCGATCTTTGGAATAGGACTGAGAATCCAGAGATGAAACCATCTACATATGGTAACCTAATCTTTGATAAGCCAGACAAAAATATACATTAGGGAAAAGAATCTCTTTTCAATAAATGGTGCTGGGAAAACTGGATAGCCACATGCAGAAAAATGAAACTGGATCCCTACCTCTCACCTCTCACAAAAATACACTCAAGATGGTCAACAGACATAAACCTAAGGCAGGAAACCTTAAGAATCCTAGAAGAGGATGTTGGGAAGACCCTCTCAGACATCAGTCTAGGCAAAGAATTCATGAA
>CAUYRT010005483.1:0-14989 GCA_963574885.1 Lepilemur ruficaudatus
CCTTCATTTCCAGGATTTCTGTTTGATTCTTCTTTATCAATTCAATTTCTTTGGAGAATTTTTCATTCATTTCCTGAATCGTTCTTGTGGTTTCTCTATGTTGGGAATCAATTTTCTCTTCAATGCCATTGAGTTTTCTAACAATCCATATTCGGTAATCTTCCTCTGTCAGATTAATCGTATCGAGTAGGTTGCTATCAGTTGTTGATGATCGAGAATTTATTTTTGGAGGCAATTTTTCTCTCTGATCCTTCATGTTTCCTGTGATCTTTCGCTGGTTCTGTCTCATCTGGTTTCTTTGTCAAGGATCGGAGTTGCTGGGACTGGATTATGAACCACAATCTGATAGGCTGCTTCTATCTTCTTTCAGCCTCCAGCAGGGAAGAGGACTGGAAGTGGTCTGGCAACCAGGTTACAGGATGAATGGCCTCTTTCTCAGCTCCGCCCAGGGGTGGAGTCAGTCCCTTCTGCATGAAACATCAGGCCCCAGTCACAGGAGAGGGTGGGTGGTGCTGACTCCCCAGGTCACAAGTGGAGAGGCAACCTCCCTCGCAACTCTGCCCTGACAAGCTGGTTTCTGCTCTCCTGGCTCAGAAGGAAAAGAGCTGGGTAGGAAGGGCAAGGACCCACGACCAGCCTGGCATGTCAGCCATAGCTGGCTGTCACCACGTTCCCCTAACCTTCCCTTCAAATGCCGAATGGGAGCCGAACGGGAGCCATGGGAATGGAAGCTGCTGGAATTTAGATCAGAATAAATTTATTAATAGAAGGGAACTGTCATCAGACTCCTTTTGTAAATGAAGAATCTGCAGCTCAGATAGGTAAAAAATGACAAAGGTTTCCCAGCTATTACATTATAGAGTCAAAATTAATATCCCAAATTGACTAACCCCAAAGATTATGATCTTTCCAAAACATTACATTATACATAAGAGCAGGATTATCCAGTCTTCTTATTGTGGCAAATAGCTTGAAGAGAAGACACAGGAATACAGTTCCCAGAATTACCAAGTCACAGTTAGAAGGCAGTTTTTGAGGTCATTCTTTTTACTTCTATTAGGATCTCACTAAATTATCTGAAATGCCTGAGAATGAATCCTATTTATAAATATATCTTACAAGGGGATTTGATGGCATCTTCTTGACATCGTATCCAATTGTTGGAAAATCCCCATTTTATCAACTGCAATTAATCTGTCAACAGGATTCTGTTAAGTGCTTACTGTATGCCAAGTTCCATAATATGCAATACCTGTAAGATGCAATGTCTTTCTTCAACGATAACTTAGCACTGTTGGGCTTAGAAGATAAATAAATAAAATGAGAACCAGTGATTCAGTATAAATTCTGATTCAGTATAAATTCTAAGTCTCAAATACACAATAAAGGATTTTAGAGATGAAGATGTACCTATAGGATAGATGGATATTAGAAGAATTTTGTTATGATAGTTTAAAAGGGGATTTGAAAGAGAGACACGAAATTCTTTCTGCAATTTAAAAGGTAATTCTTTGAATATGAGACACAATCTCACCTACACAATGTTAGTTGCCTATATAGTAGACACTGACGACTGGAATGTAGGCTCTGGTACCTGCCTGAGTTCAGTTCCTGAATCCATCATTACCATCCTGGGAACTTGGGCACTTCATTCGAGTACTCTGCTTCAGTTTCCTCTTCTACAAAATGCAGCCTTTATTATATCTTTCTTCTGTGGGTGTTGTAAAGATTAAACAAGTTATTATTATTACATGCAAAGTGTTTACAACAGTACTTGGTACATGGTAAGAGTTCAAGAAATGTTGATGATGATAATCAGGAGTGATGAGGAGAAGAAAGAGGACTATAGCACCTATTAGAATGCTATGCAGTTGGGTACTGCCTGCCCTCCCCGTGAGCAGTAGGATCTATAAATACTTCAAAAGTCTCTACCCCTAACACCTCTCACCTGTATGAAAGCAGAAAGGAGCTCTCCATATCAATCCCTAACACAGTGAGGGGACTATACTACAATCTTTTTACTAATTTCATTGTGTGCCAAAATTAGTCAATATCCGTGTATCTCTGCTGCTGATTTTTATTCAACAATCTGAAAACTGGTGCTGAATCTGTACCCATGACCTGATCCATGCCAGCTTCTTCTCCAGGGACTCAGATTATGATTTTGGTTACCCTCACACTAATTATTATCAAATGAAAATTTAGATTCTATTCTATACCAAGAATTACTGCTTAAAACCTCAGCATGGGCTCTCTGTAGATCATTCAGCTTCCATTTAAACCAGACTCTTTTGAAAAGTTCTCCAGATTGAATGTAGTTTTATACCATGCCCTGCAGAGTGCAATTTTTGATTTATATTTTATTATATGCTTGCACCTGATTGATGGGGTCAACCCTGTGGTTAAAATTAGTTTTTCTCTGCCCTTACCAATGACCCTTACCTAGTTTCTTTAGCTAGGATCAGCATCATTGGCTTGTAGTAAAATTGATTACTTATTCTTTACCCTGATAAAATTTTTCTACAGTTTGAGTGGTTATTATTAAGCCACAAAAGTCCTTATGTCAAACAAAATTATGTGGAACTGACATATCTGTCATTTCATGAGAGGTAGAATAAATATGTTGAGTTATGACAACCTATTACTTCAGAGGTAAAGTATCTCATTAGATAGACATACAAAGGAGAATATTCAAACATACTTAAAGTTAACAATTGTTGAGTCTTGCTCAAGCATTAAGTACTCATCTTTTGCTTTTACTTAGTCTCACATTCATATTTTCTTGGGGAATTTGTCTATATTCTGTATTACTATTAGATGAGTTATAAACCTCTTCCATAATTTGGGCATAGACAGGCAAAAAATACATTCTTTACTCTTTACCGATTGACAACATATTATTTATATGACTCAGATTAAAAATTATACTATGTATGTACTCTAAGGACTACTTTGACAGAGTAGATTTTTAAATGTAACAAGATAAGTCAACTTGAGTGGTAATATATTTTGGGAAATCAGCTCACTATAAATTGTGACTGTAAACATTAAAAAAAAAATCATCTTAAAAATAAAACTTTCATAAGAGGAAAAAAAAATTATTGGAAATACTCATGTGTTTGAAATTAAACAGTGCTAATTGTTATTGCTGTAAAGAAAATGTTGGGAAGTACACAAGGAAAAAATTAGGGTGTAGATCATACAATCAAGAATAAACATTTTCAGCCCAGGAGGACATGGTACACTTGTAAGATAACTCCTCCTAACTCTCTTGATATCCTGGTAGTGTGTATTATGAAATGTGAGTTGTTGCGGTAATGGAAATTGATGAATGTGGGAGGAATGTTAAACTAGGAGAAAATTAGGAGGAAATTGTGATTGATATATGATATGTATATAACTATGTATAATTTGACACATCTGAACATTTGAGCTATCATATACCTTGCACCTAAGATGCCAGTGAACATCATAAAGTCATCGCTACTTCTCATTGTTACTAAAGTCACTATTCTCTATTTTTGTAAGCCTGATGGGTCTCTGTTTTTTCCACATTGTTGCAGTACTCTAGGGAAATCTGAATATAATTGCAAAGTGAAAAAGTAGCTTAGGAAGTTAAAACAGTACACTATTTTATGATCATCTGTTAATAAGGATGCATATTTCTCTTTCTCAGCAAAGCTACTGATACCCTTTGCCTTGGGGTTAGTTCTCCAGAAGGAGATTTTAGGATTAGGATTTATGACAATTGATTTATTAAAATCATGCACCCAGGAGAAACCTTTAAGAGAGTAGGTGAAACTGGGCAAGGAAAAAGATCTCAAGTCCAGGCCATGGATCCTGAAGGGCAATTCTGAAATGCAAATTTCACTTAAGAATTTCCCCAACTTCAAGACAGGGAGATGAGCTCCATAGGCTTATACCTATCAGTCCTTGTCTAAGAGCTCCCTCAGACGGGGGGCAGGGGACTTGATCTCCCAGCCCTTTTTGGCAAATGGCTCCAGGAGTGCAAGGGCGGACTTTTGTTGCAGAGCATTCATTCCAAGGATACCCCAGTAGATGCAAAGCGCACACAGAAACTTGCCAAGGAAAGCACAGATGCAGAAAAAGGCAACTGAGGGAATCTCTACGGGCTTACAGATGTGTCTCCGCTATCCATACATAGAACCAGGGAATAGATCACAGTATCTGAGAGGGTACTAATGTGCAGTAAATTAACATGTAAAGATAGGAAGGATTCTGGTCTCTGGGCTCTTTCATAGCAAGATGGCATAGCCATCTATTGGTTTAGGAGACTGCCATTGCTAAGATGAATAATGCTAGGAAAAAAGAATATTCTTTTATCTTTGTAGTTGGTGGAAAGCTACTTTTATTTCAATAGTCTTCCTGCAAAAATGCCTCTTAAATCAGCTCTAGATTGTAATTCACCTTCTTTATGTAATTTTCACAGGTCTCATTTTCTGTAATAGATGAACAGTTTAATCTGCGTTCTGTGTTATGTGAATACTGACTGTCCTCAGGGGGAACTGGGTAAAGAGAGAAAAATTTTGCTTAAGAGAATGGCTCTTTTTACTCTCTATCTGTAGGTCTCATTCCCCCTGTATTAAGCAAATACTTAATTGCTTGCTAGCAATGCCAGGACCAGTGCTTAGAGCAAAATACGCAAAGATAGCTAAGACTTAGTCATTGGCCCAAGGGAACTTACTGGAGAAAATAGACATTTTAATAAATAGTTACAATAGGGTTTCTTCATCTGTAATGTGAAACTATTACTTACCAATTTTATCATTCTATTAATTATCTATTCCTACATAACAAATTACCCCCAAATTCTTTCAGAGTTTCTCTGGGTCAGGAATTTAAACAGGACACGCAGGGATGCTTGTCTTTGCTCTATGGTTTCTAGGGCCTCAGCTGGAAGATTCCAAGACTGAGAAGACAGTATTATCTGAAGGTTTGTTGATGCCCATGCCTGGAAGTTGGCACTGTTTGCTTGCTGGGGGCTTACCTGGAGCTGTTGACTGGAATACTCACATGTGGCCTCTACATGTGGCAAGAGCTTCCTCACAATATGGTGGCTGGGTTCCAAGAGTGAGCATCCCGAGTGAAAGAGAACTACTCCATAGTGCTACTGTAAGGGTTAAACAAATTACCAACATAAAATTCTAAGATCATCATCTAGCACAATGTATTTAAGGAGAGATAGCTATTATTATCTTTAATCATATAATTAATAGTAAATGTGCAAAGCATAGTAGTAATATTTTATATATATTCAGGGTAATCTAATTTCAATGCATCCCTAGAGGGGGACATTTATCACACTTTTTGGACACCATCAAAGCAAATTATTAATAGTTATTCATTTGGAAGATGCATTCCTATTCTTTGCTAACAGTCCACAGACTTCACTGAGAGATTTCAGCTGACATAGAAAGAATTGAGTAGTGTAATCCAAAAAGGTTATTATAATTTTTGACTTCTAGTGAAAGAAAGCTGCCAAGAAAGATGATAGCCCTACCATAATCAGAGAAACAACATAATTTGGGAATTCTTGGAACTGTGTCTCCAAGTTTCAATGTGATAATTGGATCACAGACATATACTATGTCTTCACTTATTGACACTTTTTTTAATTTGTGATGATCATTTCATTATTCTCAGAAATGAATTTTATTCTGTTATGTAAGAATATATAAATAATAATTATCATCTGTAATTGGAGGTTATATGTGTATAGTAGTAAAGAGAAGTATATAGAGGCAGGGAAGGGAAATTAGAAAGGATATTGTTTGATATGCAAGGTAGGGCTATTTTCATCTAATAAATGTTAGGTGCATATTATCACTGAACTAGTGATCAATCTCTTTCCAAAGAACTCTTCCAGTGACCGGCCATATTTCTTTACTATTTGCTAAGAGAGACATTATAACTTGTAGTGATGATGACCGAGCAAACACTTTTTCTGCTCTCCTGCAAAATTCTAAAACCATCAGGGTGTTTTCTAGATCTTTGTTTAGTATGTTATGCTATTATTCACCTTAGTGATTATGTTCTTTCACAGTACACATTAGAGTCCACATTCCTTTAAAATGTCACTCATTTCATCCTCTACTATTTCTCTTCACTGCTACTTGCCCCCAATACTCAACACATACCTGACTTCTTACGAGCCCTGGATAAACCACATGATTTAATACTTACATAATTGTATGTATTTTGTTCCCTTTTACTGAAAAGTTTTACTTCTTATTTTCCACTTTTCAAAATACATTCCTCCCTTTGTTTTGAAAATCTCTTCCTTCCCTTTTCTCCATGCAGAATTTCTCATCTCCTCCTTTGTACCCCCTTGAAATTTAGCACACACCATTCTTGTAAAGCATGTTGTGTCTGTCCCCCTCCTTGGTTATGACTTCCTCTGGAGCTGGGACTATTTTATTCTCATGTTTATCCTTCGGTGTCTGTCACCTGGCCTTACACTTGCTAGATAAAATGTGTAGTGAATGAATAACTTAAATTTATAAACAGCTGTGCCTTGCATGACATCTACTTCCTCCTTCATAATACAGCCTTCCTTCTAGACTATGCTTGTGGAGTTTTGTTTTCCATTTATCTACTACTGTGTCACAGAATACCCTAAAACTCAGTGACTTAAAGTGACAACAATCATTTCTTTATTTATCTCTGATGGTTCTGGGGATTTACTGGGCTCATTCAGGTGGTTCTTAATCAGTTTCATGCAGTTAGCAACAGATGATGGCTTGGTCACAAATCATGAAAAATTCTTCACTCACTTACTTAGCAATGGATGCTGGCTGGTAGCTGGAGTACCTGCAAAGAATTGTTTTTATACAAAACGTAGAGACTTAGTGAAAACTGGATAAAAGTTCCCTACTCATTCTTAAATCATGATTGCATAAGCCTGTGAGGGTTAATTCTTATTTGTTTTATCATTCTGAATGTAAATTCATCCATCCTTTAATATTAGCTTCCCTGGTTAATCCAGCCAGCAGTTACCTTCACTGTCTCTTATCACTCATGATTGTTTTAATCTACTTTTCTACTCAAAATCTTATTTATGAAAAAAAATTATGACAAAATCCAACATGCTTTTATGGCAAAAATGTCCAATAAATGTCCAATAAACTAGAAAGTAAAGGGAACTTCCTCAACCTGATAAAGGGCGGTTATGAAAAACCAACAGCTACCATCACACTCCATGGTGAAAGACTAAAATTTTCCCCCCTAATATTTCCCCTCCTTCAGGAACAGGAAAATAATGCACACTTTGGCACTTCTGTTTGAAATTGTACTGGAAGTTTTATGCAAAACAATTAGGTAAGAATAAATGAATAAATGAAATATAAATAACATCCAAATTGGAAAGGAAGAAGTAAAACTATCTCTATTAACAGATGACATATTCCTATATATAAAAAATGCACAATGGATACCACTTCAAACCTCCTGGAATGGCTATAATAAAATAATGGAAAATAAGTGTTGAAAGGATAGGGTGAAATTAGAACTGTTGTACATCATTGGTGGAAATTTAAAATGGTACACCCACTATGGAACATAGTTTAACAGTATCTCAACAATTAAACATAGAATAAACATATGACCCAGCAATTTCACTACTAGGTAGCTGTATACTCTCCCCAAACTGAAAACAAATATTCAAACAAATAATGTACATCAATGAACATGCTTATAGCTCTGACTTGGGAGGAGCAAAGGCAATGTATGTAACCTAAACATTTGTACCCTTGTAATATTCTAAAATAAAAAATAAAATTTAAAATAATAAAAAAATTCATAGCAGTGCTATTCACAATAACCAAAAGGTAGAAAAACCCAAATTTTCAACAATGGATGAATGAATAAACAAAATGTGTTTTATACATATGGTGTGATATTATTCACTGTAAAACAGAAAAGAAGTACTATAAAGAATAAGCCAGACACTAAATATGATATAAAGTATATTTCCATTTATATAAAATATCATGTATAAGTAAATCCAAAGAGACAGACAAGGAATTAGTAGTTTTTCAGGTGTGGTAGGGAGAAGTATGGTGGTTAATTATATGTGTCAACTTTACTGGGCCATGGAGTGCCCAGATATTTGGTTAAACATTATTCTGGGTGAGGGTGTTTCTGGGTGATACTAACGTTTGAATCAGTAGACTGAGTAAAGCAGATTGCCCTTCCCAATATGAGTTGGCCTCATCTAATCTGTTGAAGGCCTAAATAGAACAAAAGGCTTAATATGGGAGAATTTTCTCTGTCTACCTCACTGTCTTCCAGCAGGGATGTTGGTCTTTACCTACCTTCAGACATAGCCTCTGACTGGAACTTACACCATCAGATCTCGGTGTTTGGAATCAGACTAGAGTTACACCATCGGCTTTCCTGAGTCTCCAGCTTGCTGTCTGCAGATCATGGGACTTCACAGCTTCCATAATTGTGTGAGCTAATTCCTTAAATAATAACAAATCCTATTGGTTCCGTTTCTCTGGATAACCCAGATGAATACAGGGAGTAAGAAGTGATTGCTTAATGGGCACAGGGCTTCTTTTGTGGGAGATGAAATGTTTTGGAACATTAGATAGAGGATATGGTTGCATAACATTGTAAATGTATTAAATACAATGTACTGAATTGCACATTTTTAAAGTGTTTAATTTTATGTTATGTGAATTTTACCTAATAAAAACATGATATTTATGTGACCCCAAGTGTAGCATATTTACTTTAACATCATCAACCAATTCTCAGTTTCCTGAAAGTGATAATATGGTAGAAAGAACAAAAAAGTTGGAACCAGAGCAGATGTGGATGTTTTTGAACTTTCTTACAAGATTTGTCAGGGTCTTCTCACTGATGGCTGGATGTAAGTCTGAGCACCATGGTGTCTCTGAGATGTACAATCTCAGAAGAGCACTGGATCTGCCATCTCTGGATCCTGGTTTTCAGAAGATAAGAACTGTAGACCTATCTCCCTGCTACTCTCTCCTCCACTTCAGCATGTAGGCCATTTGGACTGAAAAAAATTTTCAAAACTAAGAGCAATCTCCTATTTCATTCCATTAGAAGGCAATGACATGCAATAGGTGGTAGCTGGTTTTTTTTTTTTTTTTTCTGGAGTCTTTCCCCTCTGGCTCTCCACTAATAAAACCTGTAAGCCTCACCAGGTGAGAAGCTAGACCAAACCTATACTACCACAAAGACATGCCATGCCTCAGATTGTCTCTTTCTGAATAGCATGACAATATAATTTATTGTCCCAACTGAGATGGTTTTGAGAGTGAAAGGGGACTTCCTGATTAATTACATTTGGACAGCAGATAAAACTTGCACTATTCTGGGCAAACCAAAACATGAGGTCTTCTGGTTTTGATAGGGGCAGGTATAATATCAAGTAACAAGATTTTCAGCGACAAGATTTTGTAGAAGCCAGTAGTTCTGAATCTGTGACCCCCAAGTGAAGACAGCGAAGACTAGGTTTAACACCTGAATTCTAGGTGTTGATGTGAAAGGCGGGCAGATTCCTGCTGCCTGAGTTCTGAAGTTTTGTCACTGGACAAAAGACTCTCAATATCCAGGCTAAAGGCCATCGAGTGAATGCCCTGACGAAGGGTAGTGTTGCACATTGAATGCAGATCTCCTTTTATTCTTCCTGGGACAGTCACATCCACTTTGCCTCACTTTTATGTCCAAAGCCACCTAGACTGGTTTTCCCAAAGTGCACAGACATTTTCACTCTATAAGTAAAAGGTAAAGTATTGGTGTGTAGATAGTTGGGGGAAAAGTATGTACTGATTTTGTGATGAAATGACTATAAACACCATTCTTGAAGTGTAATACTGTGTGAAGAATAAAAGAATATTCCTCAACATGAGGAATGATCTCAGGCAAATCCGCTCCCCTTCTCCTAGCCTTACATCCTCATCCCTAAACATCAAAAACCCTAGCAAGCAGTCCTTTGGTAAGCATCAAAGGAGACTGTGCATGGAAGCAGGATGGCATAGTGCTAAATTTTTGCAATCAGATCAGTCAGATTGGGCTGGTATCAAATGTCACCTCTGCCATTCATTGTGTTACTTTATGCATATTACCTAACCAATATGAGGTTAAAGTCTTCCTTCTTTAAACGGTTGGGGCTGCTCAAAGAGTTAGATGTAAATTTCTTAAAGCTTACATAGCAGGATAAATGTCTGAGAACAGGGAGCAGAAAGTATTGGAGGAAAAAAATGAAAGATTATTGAGGGGTTCTTGCCCTCTAGGTACATTATCAAGCCTTTGTGATAGAATCAATGTGCTGCTGGTAGAGGGATAGATTGACAGATAATTCAGATCATATCTCTGCTTATAAGAAAGTAGTATCTGAAAAACTGAGTTCAGTCAAATAAATGGGAAAGGATGGAATAGTTAGCAACTGGTGATATCATATGGATAAAAATAAAATTCAACCTCTATTTTAATGCTTACAAAATAAATTTCAAATGGAATAAAAAACTTAAAAACTTCAAAGAAGTAATCTATATCTTGCTCTTGCCCTATAATCCTATCTTTCTCTCTATAATAAACTTCATTTTTGTGCTTGCCTTACTTTGGTGTGTCTGGTCATTCTTCAGCCATAAATGCATCAAGAACCAACATTTTCACACTGAAACCTGACATATTGCAAATGAGGAATCAAAAAAATAAAAAGGGTTACTATTTCTGTATAAATGAGTGTTATGCAAAGGCACAGAATTAATATCATTCATAATTAATACCCAAGAGTTGTGAAATCTTTTCTGAGTCAGATCAGGTAAATCTGACTCTTCCTCCTCTTTGGTAGGACTAAATAATGTTCATTTCTCCTAATATTGCATTGGTTATACTGTATCTGAAATAATTTTTACATGTCACTCCTTTATACTGGAATATGAAATTTAGAAATGAATTTAATATTTAATTACCACTATCAAGCACTATATTTGTTCAAAACAGGTAATCAATAAATACTCATTAAATTATTAAGTAATTGAGAGATTAGATAAATGTATTTTCTACTTTACCTTTCAGCATACATTAATGATTTGTGAAAGCCTATATTTGGTAACTAAGTTTTATTATGATTTATAATTTGAATTAAGGTCAGTGGTTTTCAAGATATTTAATACCATTATAGTTTTATCTTTGAAAATGTTTATTTACAAAGACATGGTATCTCAAGTCTTCTCAGTCAGACTTCACTTATTCTACTTATGGTAACATTAGTCCAAAAACATCTTGGGAAATGTAGTATTAGATTAAATCAATTAAAAAAAAAAACTTCAAAGAAGGAGAATCAGAGCAATAAAAATCTGTCAAGGAAATTTAGCAAAAATTAACCAAAGTTGGATACCCTAGAGCCCTAAGATTAAAGATAAAAGATAAAAAGTTAAAATGTATTTAACAAAGCAAAAATTATCATATATAAAGACAGTAGAAAAAGATCTGGAATAAATATATCCCTAATGAAAAAAATATCATATCTATCATATACAAATCTCTTACAAATTGATCAAAAAAAGACAACCAAATAGAAAAATGAGTAAATTAATGGGAAAATTCTAAACATAATCCTAATGATTCATAAGCATAAGGAAAGTTATCCAAAAGTCAGAAGAATGTGAAGAAACAATGATTTCTCTCTTAAGATATAGCTGACTTCAATAAAGAGCAATAATATCTATTTCTGGCATGATTGCAAGGAAAAGGACTGTTCTCATACACTGCTAGAATAAGTTAGGATTGTACCATCCTTTCAGGAAAGCAACTGGCAAGGCCTATCAAATTTTATACTGCATACATGTATCAGTCCATTGTGCTGCTATAACAGAATAACACAAAGTGGATAATTTATAAAGAACTGAAATTTATTTTCTCACAGTTCTGGTGACTGGGAAGTCCCAGATGAAAATGCCAGCAGGTTTGGCTGTCTGGGGAGGGCTTCTTTCTGTTTCTTAGAAGGTACTTGGTGCTGTCCAACTTCCCATGTTGGACTTTGTAAAGTGTTAGTCATTTAAGATATTCAGAAGGAAAATATTGCCATTGAATTTCGCTTGAGGAAAACTCTAATATTATATCTTTTTTTTTTTCCTGAGGATTCACATTGTTTTGTGGAATCTATAGTAAAGGAGTTTACTGTACTGGTTGTTTTCCAAAACACTGATGAAAGAAACTCCGTATTGTGTGTGTAAAATTTATTATCGTCCTCCAGAATTTGTATTCTATGCCACAGAGAGAAACCGGTTTAGACAAAGTGGTTTACAGTACTAACCGGAACTGGAAAGGTGTGGGCACAACACTTTACACATCTCTAGTTAGACAGCTCTAATTTCTTTCTATATCTTAGGGCGACGATTTAGGAAGAAACTGGTGTACGTTCTTAAAAAGCAGCTTTTCGTACTACATCTCATTTTAACATAGGGAACATGGTAATTGAAAGAAATGGAGGCAATGATGTCAGTAATAATGAATGTGTGTATTTATATCTAAGTTATAAAGCTCTAACATTAATTTCTGTTGTCAGTTTTACTACTTTTAACAAGACTCCGATTCATTTGGTGGTCCTAGGAAGAGTAAATTGCACTGGAAACCCTGCATGAATGACCCCCTTAGGAAACATCACTTGTGTTTTTTGTCTTGACTATTTAAAAGCCAATCAATCTGTATTGGCAAGGAAGAGTAGTATAAGCAGCCTTTTGTGATAAAGGATAAAAAATGGAAATTTTCCAGATGGATTAGAGGGCACTATTTTGCTTTGGAATTGAGGAGAGAATGTGGAAGCCATCCTAGGGAGCTTTATGCAGATGGCTGTGTTGAGGATGAAAATGGGGGCCTGAGTGCGGAGCAGACATCAGTGCACTCAAAATCAAATGCTTGAACTCACTTTTCTTCAATGTCCTGGAGGTCTAATCTAAAAAGTTATGTTCTTTTCTTTTTTCTCTTTCTTTCTTTCTTTTCTCTTTTCTTTTTCTTTTCTCCTTTTCCCTTCCTCCCTTCCTTCCTTCCTTCCTTCCTTCCTTTCTTCCTTTTTTCCTTCCTTCCTATTTCAATAGACTTAGGAAGTGTAAATGTTTTTTTTTTGTTATATGGATCAATTGTATAGTGGTGAAGTCAAGGCTTTTAGTGTACCTGTCACCTGAATAATGTTCATTGTACCCAACAAGTAATTTTTAATCTCTCACTCTCCTTCCACCCTCCCCCCTTCTGAGTCTCCAAAGTTCATTATGTCACTCTGTGTGACAATGTGTACCCATCATTCAATTCCCACTTATAAGTGAGTACATGAGGTATTTGGTTTTCCATTCCTGTGATACCTCACTTAGGATAATGGCTTCTTCCAGTTCTGTCCAACTTGCTGCAAAAGACATGTTTTCTTCTTTTTTCTATTGAATAGTATTTCATGGCTTATATACACCACGTTTTCTTTATCCACTAATCAGTTTTTGGGCACTTATGTTGATTCTGTATCTTTGCAATTCTGAATTGTGCTGCAATAAACATTCTGATGCAGGTGTCTTTTGATATAGTGAGCTCTTTTCCTTTGAGTAGATATCCAGTAGTAGGATTGCTTGATCAAATGTAGGTCTACTTTTAGTTCTTTGAGGATTCTCCTTACTGTTTTTCATAGAGGTTGTACTAATTTACATTCTACATTTATGGCAATGCTTATTGTTTTTTGGCTTTTTAGTAATGTCTATTCTCACAGGGGTAAGGAGGTGACATCTCGTGTGGTTTTAATTTGTATTTTCCTGATGACTAGTGATACTGAGCATTTTTTATATGTTTGTTGGCCATTTGACTATTTTCTAATATCCAGAATCCCCAAAGAACTCAAACAAATCAGCAAGTTAAAAGAAAAAAAAAAGAAGATAACCCCTTTAAAACGATAGACTTTTAATGGCAACTGTGTGGCAGGGAGAGAAAAAGAATCAATGAGCCATTTTAATCTAGGACTCTCCCTCATCTGTTCCAGGAGTAGAATCAGTCATTTGCATAAGCCTTTGTTTGTTGATTTGTTTTTTCAACAGCAGTGGTGAGGAGTCCAGTTCCCCCTAAAAGAAAAGCACTGGACTTGCTATTGTTATTCTAGATGAGGTTTTGAACTCTAATCATTCAGTTTTGAGCAGTAAAGAAAATGAGGCTATAATTCCGCTCCATCTGTAGTGTAATAGTTCATACCTACAGGAATAGTCCTCATGCTGATTACAGACTGAAATGACCTGGGAAAATGATTTAAAATACAGATTCCTCAGTTTGTTCTCCCCCTAACTCCCAAGAGATGCTGATTCAACAGCATAGAAACTGTATATTTTTAACAAGTTTCCCAAGTTATGGTGAGGTAGCTGATCAGGGGATTGAAATGTGGACAAGACAGCTCTAGGCTATTTATTGTTTAAAGTAAGGATGTAAATGGAGTATGTTCTTTTTTCTCATAATTACTTTTGTCAGCCTAATGGTGATATGGCCAACTATTGTTCGGAAAATTTAGATGGAGTCCTATGGTTTCTGAAATGAGTGATTACCATTATCATATGTAATGTTAGACTATATCCAAAGTTAAAATCATCATCAGTTTTCTAGAGAATATAAAATTATCTATGAAACCAGTCTAAGTTGAAAAAAAAATGAGAGGATGATAAAAGCCTCCAGCCAGAGTGTCTCCACAAAAAAGACAGATTTTAGAAGAAAGCTGAAGAAATAAGCAAGCAGACAAGCATACATCGGACGAGGGTCAGAAGGAGGGATACCTGAGACTACGAGAGACTCCACGGGAGGAGGTTGCAGAGGAGAACTAGAAGGAGAAAGCCCATGAGAAGCTTGGAGACCCGCGACAAGGGTAGGTGGAGCGGCTAACTTCCCCCTCCCTTGCATCTCGGACTACTAATGGGCTCCTGGGCACTTGGAGAGACCTGCTAACACCAGCCCAGAGACGGCTGCTGCTGGT
>CAUYRT010005485.1:0-12218 GCA_963574885.1 Lepilemur ruficaudatus
ACAGCCAAAGGGGGAGACGGAGCTGACAAAAAACAGGTAACCGACCATCCCGCCGGCCCAGTAAAATCTGGGGGTGGCCCCTTCCCTAAAAGATCCCAGTGCTGAGAAGCTACAGAACAGTGGAGAGCAGATCCCACCAGGAACATGCGGTGCTGAGGAAAGACCACCTCTCCCCTTATCAAACGTCCAGAGTTCTTTCCACAGCGCCCTGCCTTGTAAGGCCTACTCCCCTCTTCCTGCATCTTCTCTTGAGGACTCCGGAGACCTCTGGCAGCCTCGTACGGTTTTCCTTAATCGGTCTGAATCGCAAAGAACAGGGCAACTTCCCTGCTACACCTGGCTACCACGTGCCCCACGCAGGCAGGCCGAGCTGATCTGAGAAAGGCAGTGTGCTGCTGGGGGACAGTCTGGCTGAGGAGCCATTTGAGGAAGGAAAGGACGTCTCCTGGAGACAGTGCCCACTTCTGGACCTGCAGTGCCAGACAGCACACGCAGGGAGGACAGGCAGCCAGCCAGCCCCGCGCGGAAGCGGAAGCCTCAGATGCCGCAATCCCAGGTCCCACCACACCTACTGTGACTCAGTGATGTGAGCAGGGGGACTCAGGGCTAAGAGGAGAAGTTTCCCAATAGTAACGTGTGTTGTGAATTGAACCAGCACAGTATTTACCGTACAAAACCAGCTAGCTCAGAGACTCCTGAAACGGTAACCACCGTAACAGCACGCCACGGATTGAATATGATGGAAAAGACACCGAAATGCAAATGTGGAAAACGAGTCCGTGAAAGTCTGTGGCAGAAGTTCCTGCGTGTGTGAGAAGTGAAGACCTTACACATTGAGGAACGCCTCAGTGACAAAAGTAAGGAAAGGCTGAGGAAGAGAACGCCACAGGCACTCGGCCACCAAGAAAACTGACCTGCTCAGCTGATACCCCACTGATGTCAGAAATGCACCAGCGAAACGGGTGCAACGGAGCTTCCTGGGGGAAGCCACCAAATAAGCTGAGAATCACGTGCAAGTGTCCTGGTTAGAATTCCCCAACAACGACCACTGGCACCACCTTTGCTTCTCTTTGATCCAAGGGAGCCATTCCGAGCCAGGAGAGCGGCCGTGCTCGTGTGTACACGGCGGGCGTTTGTGAATGGAACCGCGGTTGATAAAGTCTTCTGAAATTTGGAATCGTTGCCCATAGGTGATTTATTGTTAAGCACAACTCCCTGGGATCTTGCATTTCTAAAAATACTATTTGCTTTTTATTTAACACTGAACCTTCTGACGTTTTAGAATATAAAAATAGTAAGTGTCTTATTATTTTAAAAGCTTAGGAGAGAAACTAGCCATATTATTAGAAAAAGAAGATATACACAGCTGTAGTCTGTTCAAATATCAAGAGGTGTGACTTTTCAAATTCACATTCAATCTCTATTTACATAAGACTTTCAGAAATAGTGGGTGTAAATATTAAAACGCCCAAGCCTGGGTAAAATTTTATTGAGAATAACTACAAATAAAAGGAAACTGATTTTTTAAAGTTAGCTTCTGAAATTTAGATGAAAAGAATATTGAGCATTAACAAAAAAATGATATTTACATATCAATGTAAGTTTTCTGCTCATAGATTCCTTTCCTATGAAACGTAACAGAGGCAAGCTTGGGGAATTACAAAGAAAGGAAAAACCCTAATCAAATAGGTACTGTTGTTCAAACAATATTAGCCAAAAAGATCCAATCAGTTGCTTGAGCTAAATATTTTTTCCTTTAAGCCATTCATGCCAGAACACAGCCCTCGGAGCGTTACGAATCTGTATACACTCCAAGTGTTTGCCTCCAATAGATGGGGAATCTGAAGACACATCCCACAGAAACAGGGTAGGAGAAAGAAGGGTACTAGTCAGTCACTAGCAAATACATCATTCAACCATAATGGGGTCATAGTTCTCAAAGTAAGCAGTATTTATTTGCATTCCAGGATACGTTCAGCGGCTGTATGAATTAACCTAAATATACTAAATTCAAGTTGCTAGATCTTTAATTTCACCATTGTTCAGAATTATACCATAGAATGCAACATAATCTGCAAAAATTCTTCCAAAGACAGAATACAAAAAGTAGAAAAGTACACCTTCATGGAGTGAGTTTTACCCTAAAATTTGTTTTTTTAACTTGTCTAATGACTTCAGATAATCAGAGGTTCACCTGGATGACACTGTCAGGGCTTTAGGTCTTTGTTTAAAGCAAAAGCAGTGCCTATCATGGTAAAACACAGTGGCCTGCATGTGTCAATTGAAGATCTCTATAACTTATTGACGCCATCTTTTGCTTATCAAAAACAGAGCAATACATTTCTCTAAAGATCTTTAGGGGGCAATCTCAGAAATACACTCACATACACACAAGTTCCTGGTTTCTATGTGGGATTTAAATACAATTCTATTTTATTGCAATATTAAGATTTCAAATTTAAAATTAAAAAAACCCCAAGAATTATAGAGGTTATCAAAGACATATTAACTTGTTCTTGGAGTAAGTTCAAAATTAATAACAAAGGTATTATTATGCTAATATATACTTTATGATATTCTGCCCAATAGTAGAGATTGAGAATTTGACTCCGGCAGTTTCTGACCTCCCTTTACTTCGAATTAATGGTGTGAACACTGTGTTTCCTTCTGAAATCTGTGATTTACGTGAAGTTTATAGAAACATGCAAGAAAAGCTTAAACAGAGAAAAGAAAAAAAGCAATCTTGATTCCTATTTTGATAATTAAATGAGAAAGTTAGGTATTTTCTCCAAGATGTCCTTAAATGATTCTCTATTTTAACCAAATCAAGTGGCCTGTTCCATTCCCTAAACACTGTTTTTTAAAAAGAATTTTAAATGTATTTGCAAATTCTATTTCCAATCTGAAGCTGGAAACAAATTAGTTTGCACCCAACTGAATGCTAAGAAAAGCTTAAATCAATCTTCACCTTTTTATTTACGTCTCTCATTCCTTAGAAACATAATTGCAGTTTTTATTAACTTTGTTTTATGGATCTAATATTAAAGAAGAAGTCTATCTTTTATGTCACAGCAGGAAGGTTAATGCACTTACAGATTCCCCCGCAATACATCTTGGGCAAGGCTGGGCCGGGCTCCTTCCACCGTTCTGAGGCATCTATTTAACAAATCACAGTCGCAGATGTATCAGAACAATGATTATTTACACTTTTTATTAAAATATTTAAATGGGCTAACTGGTTTTGTGGGAAGAGAAACATACCCCTGCATTTGGCTTCCCCTGGCCACTCTCTGGTCTCGGAGCTGGGGGGCAGCCCCTTGGTGGAGGCTCCCAGTCCTCTGGGCCCCAGGACACCAGAGTACAGGTGTTCACCTGGTGGCAGCCACGCTCCTGCCCACTGGCTTCTAATCTCCTGCATGCCCGTTTCTGAAACAAACAAAATTTCACTTTAAATGGCCTCATAAAGCACACAGCACTCTAATTGAATTTGCTTTCAGAAAACTTCAGCTGCAAATACAGACCCCTGTGGAGCTGGAAACTTTATAGGACGTTTGAGGAGATGACTTTAAAATTTATCTTTTCAGAATAACAACCATCAATTACATTTAACCTCATTATCCCTAGCATTGTCTAATACTTACTTAGTTTTACAGATTTAAAATAGTCATTTTAAACAATTTTGGCTGAAACTCTTGCAATAAACCATTGTGACTGGTTTATTGGTATTGAAAATGTACAAAACCTATAAATTTTATTCAAGCAACTAGTTATATGCTTTAACATATTTTGCTTGGTATCAAGTTATGTAATTTCTTAATATAACATGAGTAATTCACTTGTGAATAATTCTTACTGGCACCAAAGGGCAAATCAATTTTATTTATTTCAAAAGTCGCACAATCAGTCCACAACTGATAACTCTGGGAAAGTTCGCACCTGGTGTCTGCTTCCACATGAACTAAAGAAGATAATTAGGAAAGCAATACTCCAGTGCTAAAGAAGGAAGTATTCGGTCCCAAAGTCCCAAACTCTGTGTATTTTTAGGGTAAAAATGTTCCAACTGACAGAGCTGCAGAGCTGAGGACCTCTGCACACAGCCCTGCAGGCCACCCTCGGCCAAGGAGGGCACGGAGAGGGCGACCGGGCACGGCGGCCGGCAGCCCCCGGCCAGAAGACACTTCCTGGTGCGCCGGCATCGCCCCACCTCCTTCAGTCACTCGCAAACCACCTTTGCGATTTTTGCTAAATTTGCTTATTATCTGCACTACTATTTGATAGTTTCTAAATTGACTTTTTTCCACTTAATGGATTTACTCAATATAGAAACTTTAAATACTATGATGAACTATAATAGAAAAAGTGAAATAAAAACGGGTGACGAAGAGAAAGGAGAGGAAAATTCTCATTACTGTACGGCTCATTGTTACATGAGCAACAGGTGAGTATTAAACACACTGAAAAAACCCCAAGAATTAGATAGCAAAAGGTTAAATAATAAAATAGGGCACTTAGGACATTAAATAGATTTAAATGCAACTAATCACTAGAAAATACAAATCCTTCTACATCCAAATTAAAAATCTCAAAAAAAGAGTAAAGATAAAAGAGCAAATATAACAAAATGTACATAATTATAAGATGATAGAGCTGTAAGCAAACAAGTCAGTCATGTCAATAAATACTAATGGGCTTCACTCACCCATTACAAGGAAAAGGTTTTTAATTTGGTGGACAGAACAAGACCCAACTACATGGTGTGTGTATGAGGATATGCCTAAAATCAAGTGATTCTGGAAAATAACCAGGACAGACAAAGGCGTGCCAGGGGAGCACGAGGCAAAGCAGGAGTGACCACACAGAACCCCAGCCCAAGTGCTCGACACGACAAAGGACACTTTTTAACACTAAAAGCCACATTCACCATGAAGACAGGATGCTCAAGAACATCTGAGAACCACACAATACAACCACTGCCCTTAGAAATGGAGACCACAGGAGACGCAAGTAGACACAGAAACAGGCCGACAGTGGGAGATTTCCTACACCATTCTCAGTGCAAGGCAGTCAGATGTACAAAAATAAGGAGACGGGAGATCTGAACGACTCAGTCAGGGTAGACCTTAACAAGGATATGCACATTGAACTGCACACCGTGATAAAGACACATTCTTCTCAAGAACCCGCAGCACAGTCATAACATCCGATCAATTAAAGAAAACATCAATAATTTCCATAATTCTATCAATATATACAACTATCATATACCCATAATAATTAACAACAGAATTTTTTAAAAAAATTTCCATAAGGTTGAAATGCAAACCATATTTGCTGATCACAATGCTATAAAAGTATCAATTGTTAACAACATCAAGCACTTCCACCTGGAAATCTAAGAGTCTTATTTCTTAGATGAGAGATGAAATGCAAACTGAAAGCACAGAATTTTAAAAAAATTAATGAAAACACTACATATTAGAATCGATGAAATACATTTAAAGCAGTAATCACAGAAAAATTCATTGACACTTTTATCAATAAAAGAATAATTCCTAGCTCATAAAAACTAAAAACATAAGAAAGTAAACCAAAAGAAAACACAAAAAGGAAATAATAAAGGAAAAAGCTGAAATTAATGAGGATTAATGAGGTAGAGAATAGAGAAAACGGTAGATCTAATGCATAAATCTAAATCCTGGTTTTTGGAGGAAAAAATAACAAAATAGACAAACCACTAGCTAAGTTGATCAAGAAAAGGAAGAGTGAGCACAAACACAGAAAATAAGAGATGGCACAGGGGAAACAACCAATGAAGGAATTTTTAAAATCTTAAGGGAATACTTTGCAGAGCTCTATGCAAATGAATTTGAAAATGCAGATGAAAAAGGGTAACTTCCTAAGGAAATTCAGATCACCAAAACTGACCCCATTAGAGTTAGAAAGCTTAAACTGATGACTTCCCAGAAGAAACAGAAAGAGTTATTAAGCAACTACCCCACAAGAAGCACCAGGACCAGATGGTTTCACACGGGAATTCCACCAAACCCTCAAAGACCAGACAGTGCCACTGCTCTATGTAAATTATTCCGGAGCACTGAGAAAGAAGGAAAACTTCCTAAGTGCTTTTATGAAGTAAACTTGACACTGATAAACCAGTGGAAGAGAACACGGAACAGAAACTACAGACCATTCTCATTCATGAATGTCAACGTAAAAACATTAAATATTAAGAAACAGAATCCAGCACCACACTAAGAAAACCATGTACCACGACCAACGAGGACTTTTTCCAGAAATGAAAGATGAGTTCAATATTAGGAAACCCATTAATATCATTTGCCGTATTAATAAACCTAAGGAAAAAATAATCTGATTATCTCCATAGATACTGAAAAATCCTTTGACAAAATTTAAAACCCATTTACGATAAAAGTTAAAGAACGTAGGAATTGAGGGTTACATTCTCAAGCACGATAAAAGCCAGTACCTTATTAAATGGGGAAAGACTAGCAGCACTCCTACGAAGACCAGGACCGAGGCAGAGAAGCCCGCCGTCTCCACTTCTGTTCAACACCGCACAGAGGGATTACCCAATTTGGTGAGACAAGAGAAATCAGTCAGACACACAAGAAGGGGTGAAATAGTAAAACTACTTCTACTTGCAGATGATATCAAATATATATCTGGAAACCCCCAGAGAATCAACGATAAAGCTAACTCAAACAATAAATGAATTTCAGTGACACAAAATTAACATACAAAAATCCATTTTTTAAAAATACAAAACAGTAAGCAGCTAGAGAAAATGCTGTTTAAAATAATTGTAGCAAAGATTAAATATTTAGGAATAAATTTAACAAGAATTGCAAAAAACCTATACAAGGAGAATGTAAGACATTCCTGAAAGACACTAAAGTAGACATGAACAAATGAAAAGGCATCCCCTATTCTTTGATAGGATAATTCGACATTATAAAGATGACAGTCCTCCCTAAGTTAATTTGTAAATGCAATATAACCCCAGTAAAAATCCCAATAAACCATTTTATAGAGTTACACAAGTTGATTCTAAAGGTCAAACTGAAAAACAAATATTTAAGAATACTCAAGAAAGCCCTGAAGAAAAAAATAAAGCTAATGGACGTTAAAATTTACCATAAATACTCCTTAATTAAACAGGGTGGTCCTGGTGCACGGAATGACAAATACACCAATGGGATAGAATTAAAAGTTCAGAAATAAACCCAAATGTATGTGAAAGTTGGCATCTCAAATCACTGCATAAAGATGGACCTTTTACACTTGACCTTAGCCAAAAGACCGAGAAGCGATGAAAGACGGACTTTTTAGTACCTGGTGCTGGGAAAATGGGCAGCATGTGAAGAAAGAACAAACCCAGATCTGTGTCTCACACTCCATGCAAATAAGCCAAAGGGTCAGCGGCATAACATAAAAGATCTAATTACAAAGAACTGCATAGTTCCTAGGAGAAACATGAGTGGATTCCTAACCTTGGGGTAGGGAAAGATTTTCTAACTATGACTCAAAACCCAGAGGCAAGAAAACCAAGATTGATAATTGACTACAGGAAAATAAAAAATCCTGCAGGGCAAAACAAAACCGAAAAAACCCTAAACAAAGTCAAAATATAACTGACAATTTGGAAGAAAATATTTGCAACATACACCACAGAAAAAGGGCTAATAACTCTAATATATGAGACTTTCATAAAAATTGAGGAACAAAGTAACAAAACTCTGAGAGAAAAAGACAACTTACAAAAAAGTTATTAAAATGTCCCTCAAACATACGAAAAAATGTTCAAACTCACTCATATTCAGAGAAATGTAAATTAAAACATCAGATCTGCAAAAATTTAAAAACGTGATGCAGCCCCTGCTAGAGAGGCTGCGGGAGAAGAGGCGTCTCCCACGTGGCTGGAGAGGGACCCACAAGGACACTGGGCACTAGCAAAGCCGCGCGCTGCCTCTGAGAATCCACCTTGAAGATGCACCTCCAACAGCGTGGAAGAAAAGCTGCCCACGGTTATTTAAAACTACAGTGTGTTGGAAACAACCTCAATGTCCCTACGTAGCAGAGTGGCTGGATAAACCACGGCGCAGTAGTACGTGGAGGGCCAAGCAGCTATGAAAAGGAAGAGGAAGATGTCTATAGACTGCTCTGTGACTTCCAGAATATACCGGCAAGCCAAAAAAACAGCACGCAGAAGAAAATCTGTAACACGCATCCTCCGTGTAAGGAAGACGAGGACACGTGGAAACACGCGTGCATCTGCTCACTTGCGCCAAGGAGGCAGAGGAAGGGTACGGCGGACATGGAGGAGGCTGCTTTTCTGCAGAGTGGCCGGCGTGAAGAGGGAGCGTACTGCTCTGCAGTGCAGCGGCATGGTGACGCTTCACGTGCCAAAACACAGGAGAAAAATTTAAATTAACCAGTGTGTTGGGGGAGGGGACCCCACATGGAACACAAACAATAACAAACGAAGCTAACTACACCATAAATGAATAATCTAGTCACACGGAAGCAAAGGACTTCGGAAAATACCATTGTGACTAGAAACTCTGAGGCTAAAGACAAAAAGAACTACACAAACTATACTCCAGCTAGTGAATCTGTTTTTCACAGTTAGCAATTTTGAAGCTACCTTATTGGCATTGAATACATAAGTAAACACATTGTAAATAAGGAGACAAGTCTCTCCCTGTTGAAGAAATAAGCTACAAACAAAGAACGGAGAAGCGCTACGATGAACCCAGTGGTGCTGGCGTGCACTGGAAGTATTAGCATGAATCCACAGTTCTAACGCACATCCAGACAGAGCTACGGAGATACAACAGACGCGTGTGTGCGTGTATGCAATGCGTGTATATGTGTGCCTATATGTACACACTGGTGTGTGCACACACGCACAATATACACACACAATGTATAAAAATTTCCCAGCTGTGTCTGCCGGGGCTTACTGAGTCATCATCGTCTTCTTTTAATTTAACTGTAGACTTTCCTACGTACACTAGTTAAATTTGATTTCCATGTCGTATTCTAGAGTATCAAAATATATTCAATCCTTATTCTGTCATATTACAGTAACCATATTAACCATCTTCAGAATTTTTGAAGTGATACAGCCTTCCATGTCTTCACCTAAGTTAGATAAAAGTTTGAAGAAGATAAGACCCAGGTGCCAGATCTCCGGGTATTCAGGATCTGCTCAATCTTTACACTGCAAAAAGAGGTGTAATGTATTAAAACTGGTTAGCTGTCAACTTTCAATAATCCAACGGGAAAAAGTGTAAATATTAAATATTCCCACATCGTTTAATACGTTTCAACATTCCCTTTCGGTAACGTCACAGTTGGCTAACAGCAGTAGTATCATGTCCCTTGCTGTTGTCTCAGTAACATCGGACTTGCCAAAACGGAAAGCAAAGAGGCGTGGATACACGTGAGCTAGAACCTATCCTTTCTGGATGAAATTAGAAACACTCTGGAACTACATTCTAAACCACTTCTGAGTGGGTAAGTGACCTTGGCACGGCAAGGTCAGCAGCCCTGTGATGATGAGCTGACATTCTTCAAGTGGCTCAGGCAGCTGAAGGTCCAGGGTCCCCACACCCTGTGGCAGGAGAAAGGGGAAGCCACGCTCTGATACCAAGGGGGGCAGGGGCCTGGGCCCCTCTAGGGAATCGAGGATTATGTGCTTGGTGGCCCTCAGCCAGCAGAATAAATTATTCGTATTTTCTGAGATTTCTGTGGGTTGAGAGCTGACTGCATACGCTATTGATCTGTACAATCACTTGGCAAACAGTCCCGTTTTCGTAGATTGCCCTGGACCAAAGAAAAATGACCACCGCAGAGGCATTAACTCCGGGACTGCTTGTGTTAAATGGTTCATTCTCTTTTACTCCCTTCCAGAGATGATCTGTCAGCCTTCATAAAGGCAGATGAAGATTTACCACCAAAGTAAAAAGACACTTGCACCACATAAACAAAATTAAAATTGTGAGTACACACAACAACCCCGTCACATAACAACAGCTGGAGTAGATCAAGCGACCAGCATCCTCACCAGAGAACAGCTGAAACAGAGCATGGTTGAGAAACACAAGCTACTTCACATGATGCATGAATTAAAATGTAAAATATGTACTGTCTTGCCTCAACGATGGAATCAAAGGAAGCTGAGGCTGGGGCGGGTCTCAGAAAGACCAGCTGCCCGACCCGAGGAGCCGAGATCACCTCAATGCTGACGTGGACTTTTTCCTCTGGTGGAAGTGATGGGCCCAAGTGAGCCTGATGAGTGAAGTGCTTGGGAGGGACAGCGGATTAAAGACGACAATTTGTCAGAGACGAGATTCAAAGTGTTGGTTTCCACGCTGAGGAGACCCAGTCCTTGTAGAAACCAGTCGGACTGCGGACGCTCCCCCGACACCCCAGGGAACACACAGCTGGGCCAGCGAATAGGGAGCACGGTGAGCAGAGCCCGGCCTGCCCTGCCCGCAGCGGGACTCAGCCACGCCAGCCTTCCCCGGAGGTCCACCTCTCCAGCCTGCACGCGGAGGGTTGTGGAGAATAAAGAAAAAGACGCACACGTCTCTGAGCTCTTCAACAGAAACGCACTGCGTACTCTCCCATCAGCAGAGTAAGAAAACTGTGCATTCTTAAATATCAAATGCCCTGGATTAAGCATACATACTATATATGTTAACATGGGTTAAGTAAACACACTATAAATTAGAATATCAATGGAAATCATCAGAACTCAGTGAGCAATAAGCCCAGAAGAAAATATACTTTACATGAAATAAATATAAAGTAATCTAATCTTTCCTTTTGAAGGTATTTTGAGAATTTTTATTGACTGATGGCCTTTATTCAGAAGATCATTTGTACTATAAATGTGTTTGCTCAGCGAGGTTGGTTTGAGTTCTAGCATAATAAAGAAAGTTAACCTTCCTTGGATGGAGCAGCTGACGTGGACGGCCAGTCTGAAACACAGCAGGAGATGCTGGATGGAGCAAGGTTAATGAGGGCTCACAAACTGCCACGCAGAAAGGATGGTCTCCTTCAAGCAAAGATTCCTGCCCAACGACGTTTTCATTTGGAAAATGACCTTGTACTCTTAGCAGGTTTGCTTTGTATACAGGACAGTGACGTCTGGCACAGCATCAACGGGAGAGAGGGCCAGGAGCCGGGACTCTCCCACACAACTCCTATACTGCCAGGGCAGCCGGGGGCTCTAACCAAACGGATCTTGGCATCTGGATGCTCTGCCTTATTCAGCTGTGGCCGCTTTTTTAAAAATCCCTCCACTTACTATGCGTGAGCTTTCAGGCCACGCTCCACACTCTTGACCGAGGCTTGGCAAAGAGGAAGCGAGTTCTGAGCTGAGCAGGCCACGGGCCGAGGTAAGAGGGCTGGCACGATCCTGGGGGAGCTAGTTATCCTTGGACAACAGAGAAGATTAAGGAAAAACCACTCTTACTGTGAATTTTAAAAAGACAAATGAACACACTGGCCTTGTTAAGAACTAACCTTAGGCTTGCAAGATTCACCAAGTACAGCATAAACCTAAGTTACAGACATGATTAAAATAAAGATGTTAAGGAGCAGTTATACGAATCCACTTACAAAAGGCAGAGCCTAATAAATGTCCCTCGCATTTATAAAACTCCAGTTTAGAGCGTTTCCCTGTTTGTTACTTCATCTGATTCTCACAAAATCCTGTGACAATGGAAAGGTACAGAATTTTATTTCTATTTCAGTCTTGTTGGAGAGATAAGACTGAAAAATGCAACTAAAAGAGCACTAGAAACTATAAACAATGTGTGAAAATGTTCAAAACAATGTAAATTTAATACGCAGCTACAGTAACCAAGACAGTGAGGTACTGGCATAAGGATAAATGAAAACACCAGGCCGGGCGCAGTGGCTCACCCCTGTAATCCCAGCACTCTGGGAGGCCGAGGCAGGAGGATGGCTTGAGCTCAGGAGTTTGAGACCAGCCTGAGCAAGGGCGAGACCCAATCTCTACTACGAAAAAAAAAAAGAAAGAAAAAAAATTAGGCAGGCATGGTAGTGCATGCCTGTAGTCCCAGCTACATGGGGCTTCAAGGATTGCTTGAGCCCACGAGTTTGAGGTTGCAGTTAGCTATGACGATGCCACTGCACTCTACCTGGGGTGACGGAGTGAGGTT
>CAUYRT010005486.1:0-33676 GCA_963574885.1 Lepilemur ruficaudatus
GAAAGAAATTACTTGGCCAGCTAAAATATATAGAAAAAATTAGCCAGGCATGGTGGCGCATGCCTGTAGTCCCAGCTACTCGGGAGGCTGAGGCAGAAGGATTGCTTGAGCCCAGGAGTTTGAGGTTGCTGTGAGCTAGGCTGATGCCACGGCATTCTAGCCCAGGCAAGAAAGTGAGACTCTGTCTCAAAAAAAAAAAAAAAAAAAAAGAAAGAAATTAAAGGAGACTTAAGTAAACAGAAAGACGTCCTTTGTTCTTGGGGAAATGAGGAGTAACTGGATGGGTACAGAATATTTTTGGAGATGATGAAAATATTTTGGAATTAGATAATGGTTGAGGTTATCTAATGTGAGTATACTAAAAACCACTCAATTATATATTTTGAAGGGGTAAATTTTATAGGATATGAATTATATCTCAAAAATAAATTTTTAAAAATCACAAGACAGCACTGCATACCCACTTGAATGGCTTAAATTAAAAAGACTTTTTATACCAAGGGTTGGTATGAATGAGGAACAACTTGAACTCTCCTACTACTAATAGTTTGGCTTTTTCTTATGTTAAATATATACTTAGCATGTTAGCCCACTGTATCACTCATGAGTATTTACTCAAGAGAATGAAAGCATATGCCATACAAATATTTGCTTATTGTTCATAGCAACTTTATTTTCAGTAGTCAAAAATATTCAGGTGAAATGATAAACAGATTGTGTCATATCCATACAGTTTAATGCTGCTCAGCAATAAAAAGAATGGCTATTTCATTTATGCAACAACATGAATGAATCTGGTGTTGTGGGCAAATATTTAATAACTGAATAACTGGCTAACTGGCTCTCACCAAAAAAAAAAAAAAAATCCCTGACCTCTATAGCGTTTGCTCATTTCCATAGTGTAAATGCTCCTACCATTACTGATTCAAGTTACCAGTATAAGGTCAGTGAATGTGGAGTTGGAAGGAAATACCTAGTATTGTATAGTACCATACAGGTACAGTAGAAATGATCTAAAACACAGTATCTTAATTCAAGATTCTATAACAAATTACCATAGACTGGGTGGCATAAACAGCATTTATTTCTTATAGTTCTGGAGCCTGAGAAGTCTAAAATCAGGGCACCAGCATGGTTGGGTTCTGGTGAGGGTGCTTTTCCAAGTTGCAGAAAACCAACTTATCCTTTTATTCTCATATGGTGGAAAAAATAGCAAGCTAGCTCTCTGGCCTCTTCTTATAAGAGCATTAATTCCATTCATGAGGGTACCCTAATTACCTCATCACCTAATTACCCCCCAAAGGCCCTACCTCCAAATACCATTACATTGGTGTTTAGCTCTCCACATCAGAATTTTTGGGGAGATACATTCAGTCCATAACAACATAATAATGAAAGCTGTAAAATAATTGTGAAGTGATGAGTTTAGAATATTTGGTTAACTTTCTTTTAAAATAGCATATATTTATTACAAATTCATATAACTATTTTTCAGTAATGGCGATTTAACAACTGGCTTGCATAATTCATAAAATTTTAAGAATCAGCTCTCATTATTCTTTGTGATCTGTTTCCATCACATCACTAGATAAATCTCAATTATACATAGGAAAAGAAGGAAGGTTAAAAGGAGTAATACATGATTTAATTATATATAATTCCAGAAAATCCAAACTGATATATGTTAACAGATTAGCAATTGCCTGGAAATTAGGTGGTAAGAGTAGAATGGATGGATTATAAATGGAAACAATGAAGCTTTTGAGGGTGAAAATATTGTTAATAATTCTAATTATATTTTGAGTTTGTTGTATACAAGTTTAAATACTATTTAGAGGCTAAAATGAATGTATTATATTTAATTTAGGAATTATTTACCAAACTCTTAAGTTCACTTGGAAGACTATATTCAAGATTTTTAAACATACATGCATATAAACACACAAAGTCTATGGCTAACCTAGATTGTTATCTACTTTGTGTTTCAATTAATAGCTAGCTAATTTGGTGTCGGAGTTATAAAAAACTCATGAGCATGAACCCAAATTGTTTTGTTTTACCTGAAGAAACTGATTGATTAGTTGGATTGATGCCCAGAAATTACTGAGACTGATTCAGTAATTGTTTCACCATATTCTGATTTGTATTAATAACCTCTTATGCCATGTTGAAACAATTACTGTTGAAATTTTTTTTTTATTTCAGAATATTACGGGGGTACAAACATTTTGGTTACCTGAATTGTTGGTGAGCAATTTGAGTCAAAGTTATAATTGTGTCCATAACCCAGATAGTGTGCATTGAACCTGTTAAGTGTGAGTTTACCCATCCTCTCCTTCCTTCTCCCACCTGCTAACATATGTGCACATGAGTGTTGATCTATTAGTTCCAATTAAGTAGTGGGTACATGTGTTTGTTTTTCCATTGTTGTGATACTTCACTTAAAAGGGTGATCTCCAGTTCCATCCAGGTTGTTACCGAAGGTATTAGTTCACCATTTATTTTTATGTATGAGTAATACTCCATGGTATGCATATACCACCTTTTATTAATCCATTCATGTATTGATGGGCACTTGGGTTGTTCCCACCTCTTTGTGATTGTGAGTTGTGCTGCAATAAACATTCGAGTGCAAGAGTCTTTCTTGTAAAATATTTTTTCCTTTTGAGTAAATACTCAGTAGTGGGATTGCTGGATCAAATGGTAGGTCTACTTTTAGTTCTTTCAGGTATCTCCATACAACTTTCCATAGAGGTTGTACCTAGTCTACAGTCCCAACAGTGTATACATGTTCCTTTCTCTCCACATCCGTGCCAGTATCTATTGTTTTGGGACTTTTTGATAAAAGCCAATCTCAGTGGAGTTAGGTGATCACTCATTGTCATTTTAATTTGCATTTCCCTGATGATTAGAGACATTGAGCATTTTTTCATGTGTTTATTGGCCATTAATCTATATTCTTTTGAAAAGCTTCTGTTCATGTCTTTTGCCCACTTTTTAATGGCATTGTTCAATATTCTCTTACTGATTTGCTTGCGTTCTTTGTAGATTCTGGTTATCAGCCCTTTATCAGATGAATAGCATGCAAATATTTTCTTCCATTCTCTGTTCTTTATTTTTGACTAAGTTAATTTGAAAGAGTTGTCTTCAAGCTCTGAGATTCTTTTTTCTGCCTTGTTTAGTCTATTCTCAAAACTGCCCATTGTGTTTTGTATTTCCTTAAATGAATTTCCAAAAGTTCTATTTTTTTAATATGTTGATCTCTTTAGTGAATTTTTTTCATTGAATTTCTGAATTGTCTTTCTGGTTTCTTTGAGTTGGTTTTCCATTTTCTCCTGGATTTCATTGACTTTCCTTACTGTCCATATTTGGAATTCTTTGTCTGTCATTTCAATGTTTTCATTTTGGTTGGAATCCATTACTAGAATGCTGCTATTTCCTTTCGTGGGTGTCCTTTTGCTCTGATTTTTCATACTTCTGGAGTTCTTTTGCTGATTTCTTCTCATTTGGAGCAGTTGTTGCTTCTTATTTTTGAATTTTCTTTGGTTTAGATTGAGCTTCCACATACACACACACACACTCACACTCATATGGGTGTGTTTGTAGTATATGCTGGGTAAGAACCTTTGGCTTCGCTTGTGGGTGCTTTGATGGTAATAAAGATTCTGAATGGTTGCCTTGGTTATAGATATCCTTAGTGTGGTGATTTTCTCAATTGCTAGTTTTTAGTCAACTGTAGCAGTGGTAAGCTATGTCAGTCAGCAGATTCCCTGTCTCTTATTGATGTGGGAAGATGGAGGTCTTTGAAATCCTTTCTCTTTCCCTAGCCCTGTGGTCTTCTAAACAGTTGGCACACCCAGTTAAATCTCTGAGACAGTAGGTGGCGCTTTTGGGTAAGAATCAACCACACTCTGTATGATTGATTGATTCAGTAAATGCTGTAAATGGCATGCAAATTGACCTCCCTGTCATTAGGTGGCACTTGCCAGAAGGAACAAGCTGCAGTGTTGTTTTGGGGACCTATGACCAGCTCTAGTCCCTCAGGAGAAGCATTTGAATGCCCTAGGTGGTGGGTGGGCCCCTGGAACTTCCAGGTGAGTAGTATTCTCTTTCACAAGAGGTGGGTGGGGGAGTGAGGCTGGGTGGCGCTGGGTAAGTTTGCCCTCAGGCTTCACAAAAGCTAGCAAGGTATCTGTTTTGGCCAGGTTCAAATGTCTGCTCCCAGCTTCTGGGCAAAGCCACCAAGGTGGGGCTGAAGTGGCCCCACCCAACCAGAAGGTCTCCTTATGGAGACAGGGCTGTCTGAGATTCACAGTCTAGCTGTCAGGAGCAGATTTCACTCTCCTCTCCCCTCCCCTGCTCCGCTGTTTGTGTCCAGTGCCTGCTGACAGGCAGGAACTCAGAGTAGCTGAGCTCCCCCTTGATTGCATTGTGGACTAGGGAGCTTCCCTGCACAGGATCCCAGCTTGGGCTCAGAGTGCAGACTTCCTGTGAGGGAAGGGGTGGTCCATGAGTGTGCTAGGGCTGGGACTCACTTTGCACTCTCCTTTTAATTCTACCCATGTGGGGTCCCTCACCTCTTGAGATTCATTCACAGATCTCCCCTTTGTGCCCCGAAGCAACACAATCAAGACCTGAGGGTACAGGATCTAGCCTGCAGGCTTGTTCCTGGGTCCCCAAAGATCACTTCCTGACCATACCAGGGAGAAGGGTGCTGGTCCCAAGTTGCCTCTGAGGTGCTCACGCAGGTATGATGTACCTCCACTTTGGGGGTGTGCCTGCTCTGATGGAGATGCTGGGCAAGCAGCACGAAGGAGTGCTGGTGACCAGGGAGCTCACAGTCTGAGCAATGCCAATATAAAATGATAGGTCTGGCAGAGGATAACTACAAAGACATTCCTATTCAAAAGAGAGGTGGGGAAATGGGAAGCAGATATGTTCTTAGCAATTCAGAAATTCAAGCAAGCTCATGTGTTCTGTTTCCTTTATTAGGATCCTGTGTTATTCCCTAGGAATGATGATCCATGGCTCTTGACTTTACCCTTTGAGCTCCTGATTCTGATCTCTGAATTATCTATACATTTCGATAAATTGTAACCTAGTTGTATGGCTGGTGGCGGGCACCCCCTCCCCTCCCTAAAGAGAAGAGACCCACAAAGGTGACTGTTAGGCCCAGCTAAGTTGAAGGATAACCACACCCGGTTGCCCACCCAGATAAGAAAGTTTCGATTCCCGGATTCCGCAAATACCACCAACCCCTCCTAATTCTCGATAACCTCCAAAGGTTACAGTGGAAAATCCCCAACTCTTCACGCCAAAAGCCCCCGTCCCGCCTCAAATAGCATAAAAGCCCTCACCCCTTTCAAAGGGACGCGACTTCTCGGGCCCCATTCCTCGGGACCCATTCCTCGGGACCCGTGAACCTCGCCCGGGAGCGCTCAATAAAGCCACATTGTTTGGACCTACTCTGTCTATCTCTCACCTTCTTTCTGCCGTCGCCAACTTTACACTAGTGTTTGTAGTTGAGTGATTTTCTCAGCCTGCTTCCTGTCCATAGAAGTCCTGGAGTCCAAAGTTCTTTTTTCATTGCATACTCTCAGTCTTTAATCCCAAACTGATACAGTTTACACCAGATCAATTTTTAAAAATTTTCTGGTTTGCTATGAATCTCATTGAGATTCACTCCATTAGACAACAGCCACAAATCTTTTCAACGTAAGCCTTTCTCTCTACCTAATGCTTCTTCTGAGTCAGCTGTAGGACAACACTCTTAAGATTCATTGAATTCCTATTGGCTAGCAGAGGGTCTGCAAGCATGCCCTTTAGGTCCTCAGAATATTGTTTTCTGTCTGAGACTTTTCCTCCCTTTAGGTCCTCAAAGCTCCTAGGCTTCCACTAGTATTCACTTAGAAGTCCTTTAAGGTTTTGCTTACACTTTCCTGAAGATCCTTCTGGCTTTAGTCCACTACCCAGTCTCAAATACAATGCCTTCCATTTTAGGTTTTTATTCAGGCAGTATACCAAAATCTGTATCAGTTAAGTCTTGCAACAGAACAAATTTCACCAAAACTTACTAGCATAAAACAATATCATCGTTTTAAATAAAATTGTTTATTTTGAGCTACTGTTAGGTCCGGAGCTGAGAGAGACTCATGAAGCCTCAAATGTAGCAAAATGCTGTTTATTTTGAGCATCTGGGTGCAGTTGGGTAGAGGCCAGAAAAGGCCTCCATGAGAGAAAAGCGGGGAGAGACTTGGGTTTTATAGAGGGTTTTTCTGGGGAGAGTAAATAAATTCTCTTCAAATAACCAGGAAGGATAAGGAACGTAAGTTCCCCTCTTCCATTCCATTCCTTCATCTCCCTAGGGAACAACTGGGAGGGATAAGTGTAGTCTTTATCTGGAGGGATATGGAAAGTAAGTTCCTCTTTTGCATCTCATTCCTTTGTCTCCCTAGGGGTCTGGCAAAGGCTATGTGCCTAAAACACCCCCAGGAAGGGGAGAGAGGGGGAGTTTTATAGGAGGTTTGGATGGAAGTTTGGGGAGGGTAAATTCTTTAAGCCTAAAGAATTAACACTTACAAATCCTAAATTTTGGTAGCACTTGGTAAGAGAAAGCTTGTTTTTTCCACACAGCTCACTCACATGTGACAAATTGGCACTGGCTAAGAATTGGAAGCCTTTGTTCTAACCCAGAGTAGTTTCTCAACTATGTAATCAGACAGCATTTGGGGGTATGAGATGAATGTTCTCTCCTTATGACCATGCTTCAGAAAAATAATATGTTAAGAAATTTGCGTGATATATACAAAATATTTCGAGAATCTAGAAAACCCTTAGGAACGAGGTATATTATAATGAACATAAACTTACAGAATATTTTGAAGGAAGTATACATTAAAGGAGAAGGTTAATAGATCAGATATTAGAAAGATATCCTTTGTAAGACAGCTATTCTTACAGTAATTTCATTTATTTTTAATTTAGAGTACTTACTCTCTGTTTATTTCTTCCTTTTGTAGTATGTATCTCAATGTAGGTTTGGGAGTAAAGTTTCCATTATACTGTTCTATTTTTATAGTTTAAAGAAATTCTATAGGGACTAAGACTGGTTGTCTTTCAATCTTTGCCACTTATAAAATGATTTTGTCTAATTTAATTTGATTTCATTACGCACTAAATATTATTTCAAGAAAACATGATTAACTACTTTCTATATACCAATTTGATTCCATTGGTTCTTTCAAGAATTTTTACTTTACAAAATTCCTCGTTTTAGAGAAACATAAATTCACTCTGTCTTATCACTCAATTTTAATGAGATCAAGGAAAAACAGACATCTTAATGAATGAATTCATGATATGCATAATGTGAATTATGCCAACATTTTTCCCCATTATACTAATGTTAAAAGTCTTTTATATGTAGTATTATATATATAAATTTAATTTTGACCCTTTTTAAATTGCAGTGTCCTCTCACATGGCAGAGCAAGTGGGAAGGCCCAGAAGATCCCTTACAATACCTTAGAGGTCTTGTAGCCCGTGCCCTTGCAATACAGGTAAGTCTACATTATTTATTAATTGCATTGTATGACTGTAAGACTGTTGTCGTATAGACATGCATGTTGAGATAACATTTTTGCTAGTGTCTAGTGAGAATTACACTATGATTTTGTGCATAGAGCACCATTTATTCATTCCTTATTATGCCATCTGTTATTTTTATACAGTACTCTTTTTAAAAAGAAAAAGTATATTCTTTTTGCTTACTGTGGCTTTTGATCATTTTTGACAATTTAAAGAAAAATTTACAATTTAATATAGATGGATCATGTGGATGGTAACTGAAACCGATTCATAGATGTGACTAGTTTGCTCTAGGAAATACTCCCCTATGGGGAGCTGCTTCAAAAAAAAATCTTTTTTTCAAATTGGTCAAGTTTTTTTCAGAGTGAACCAGTCAGGTAAATGCAGGAAGATTGAATAGAATAAAGAATAATATAGAGCAGGGGTCCCCAACCTTTTTGGCACCAGGGACCGTTTTCATGAAAGACAATTTTTCCACAGCCCAGGGAGAAGGAGAATGGTCTGGGGATGATTCAAGGATGTTACATTTATTGTGCACTTTATTTATGTTATTATTACATTGTAATGTATAATGAAATAATTATACAACTCACCATAGGTTGGGGACCCCTGATATAGACAGGAGAAAGAATATATTTTTTAAGGAATAGCAGATGATACAGGTTAGTTGGTACATACAAGGTACCTCTTTTCCTTTTGTGATTTCTCTACTGTGTGCTACCTTCCTCCTCTGCTTGTTGCATCTGTTTCACAAACAGCCTTCACATTACTTACCACATTAACTTCTATCACGTGAATAACTTGTTCTGTTCCTCTCAATGCAGCAATTTTTACTCATGCTTTTTGTTAGTAATTCACATACCTGTCCACATCTTTAACCTTGTCATCACTCATCACTGCTCCACCTTTGAACCCCTAAAGCATACATATCACCTTTTGACATCAACCACATTTCACTCTCAATTTCTTTTAGACTTTCCAGCCTCTTCCTGCTCAGTGTTCTCCCAGTCTGTTACTTCTTTCCTGATCTTGGCCATGGCACATAACCTTAACCATTCTCTTCCAAGTATCTTCAGTATTCTAACTCACTTTTTTAAAGGCTCCATTCCTTTCTGAAAACCATTGAACTTGGATTGGTATCTGTCCATATACAGGCTGCTGAGCTTTCCTAGTGATACTTCAGATATAAAGTGTGCAGTATTAGATGGGCCCTACGCACTGCTCCTGCTCCTGTATTCCACAGTGATATTTCAAACCTTCACTATCTTCCTGAAGACTTCATTCTTTCAGTGACTTCCCTTTCCCTTAGAATACCTTACTTTTTGCTTCACAGAGAAAATTCAAGCTGTGAGATATGACCCCTTGAAAATTCCTGCCCTTCTCTGCCATCTACAAACAAATTTATCTAAAGCCATCCTCATCATCTTTGTTCTAATATAAAAGAAGTTGACCTTCTGCTGTTGAAGGCTCATCCCTAGACCTATGTACTTGATTCCATCTGCTCTCATCTCTTTAGTGACTATTTCCAGGGATCTTCCCTTGTTCTTCTGTCTTTTCATCTTCTATTCTTACTCTTTTGCCAACCTAAAAATGGGACTCCTTTGAAGGCACCAGGACCCATCTGAATGTTTTGCTTCTATTGTAACCAATTCTTTGGGTTGGAGGATTATTGGATAAAAACATACTAGATCCAAAAATGAGGTTAAAATTAGCAGGTAGAGAAGAATCAGGCAGGGACTCTGATTTTCTCATCCTTCTATATGCTGTGTATATGCCTGGATATAATCTATCAATAAATGGTGAAAGAATGGAAAGAAGGAAGGAAGGGAGGGAGAGGGAAGGGAAGGAAAGAAGGAAGGACAAATCATCAGTGATCTTAGAAAAGTATAAGAATACTCTGAAGTTCTTTGTGTGTTATAATTACATGGCTATGATAACTTACCACTTCAAGTATTTTTCAGTATTGTTTGCTTTAGATTACTTTTATAAAAGATCGGGACTTTTTTTTTATTTGTTTTAAATGGTAGCCTATGTTACACTATGTGGGTAAGAACAATTAATAATTATGCTGTGTGCTTATAATGATAAACATATTGTTATACTGAAATTAATTTCCTTTAAAACAATTTTATATGGAATATTGCAATTTTTATGGCATGGTTATTCATATTCATATTGAATACTGGCCATCAAAACTGAACACTTTTCCACTATGTAATTTTCTTAAAAGCTTCATAGACATTTAGCCTTAATTGTAATAATCAAATACTCTCCTAACCCTCAAGATAATTTTCAGGCTTGATCGTAGCTTACCTTCCATCCTTCCAACCAGGGAATATATAATATTTCTCATTTCCATCACCACTGGGGCATGTTTTCTTTTTTTGGTGTGGGGGGGTATTATTTGGTTTTCCTGGCATAATTTTTTTTCAATTACAAATATACAAAGATGTCCACCTCCATAAGGTTACCTTTAATGTTTGGGATTTGCTTTTCTTCTATTCAATGGCCTGTTAGGTACCTGTTTTCATCTATGCCTTCTCTATTTCACAGATACATATTCAGAGCAGCTTGTGATGCTTAGAGATGAAGCTACCTAGTTGGGGAACAAAGGGATGGGAACGTGGGAGGGCAGGGAGAATTTAGAAGTACTATTTACAAGAATCTCTGAAAATGGAAGCTTTTGGTTTCTTAAGAAAACATACTGATCAGACTGAATCCAAACACATATACAGCAGTTGGAGCCTAGATCCAGCCATAATGTTAAGATTTCAGGGCTTTGTATTTTAGGGCATAGCATGTGAGGAAAGGGAACAAGCTACTGAAGGTGTCAGATACAGTGCCAGTTCATTACAGGGGTTTTGTGCAAATAAGGGAAGACTGACTAGAGTCAAGGGTGGCATTTATTCATTCAGTCAAAAATATTGTAAGCAGCTACTTTTATGCTATGTCTTGTGTGAAGTACTAGAGATACAATGGTTAGTAAATAGATATAGTTCCTACCTCACAGAATTTACATTTCTTACACTCATTCATTTTAGCAATTTAAAAAATGGTATAAATTTAAAAAAAATTATATAAATGTAAGCCAGGTGCAGTAGCATGAACCTGTAGTCCCAACTATTCGGGAAGCTAAGGCCAGAGGATAGCTTGAGCCAAGCCTGGGCAACATCACAAGACCTTGTCTCTAAAAAAAAAAAAAAAAAAAAAAAAAAAATTCCTATAAATGTGATTAATATTTTCCTGGTGTCAAACTCTGTGTGCAGTTGGCAAATATAGAATGGTAAACAAAATAGACATATATATATCTTGTCCCCTAGGAACTAGCCTTTCAATTTATCAAAAAAGATGGAACTGAATAAATAACAACAGTAAAAGTGATACAGGAAGTAGACTACTATGGGAGTCAATAGCAGGAGTACTTAACCTACAGGGGGTCAGGGAAATGATGCCTAAGCTAAGAACTTAATAGAAATAAACCAAGTGAGGAGAAGAGGAAAGAATGTATCAGACCGAAGGAATGCCAGAATCTCGAGTAAACATTGTAGTTTCAAGCAAGGAAAAGTAGAACATAGATTGCAAGAAGGAGGGATGTTTAAAGATTAGGCTGGAGAGAAGGAAGGACCAAGACATAATACTATATTAAGGAGTTATATTTAAGTTAACCATTGCAGGATTTTAAGGAAGAAAGTCAGATGATGTTTCAGAAGGATCATTTTGGCTGCAATATGGAGAGAGTCTTTGTCTACTCGGTAGCATAAAGTTTAAAATTTTCCTCCAAATGCTGGTAATTTAGAGAGAGCTGGAGAACCCCTAAGTACCCAAGGAATCTCAGCCAAAGAAAGTAATTGCAGGCAGCCTGGAATTCACTCCCTGGTCTCTACAAGATCATTTAGAATAAGGACCTTTTTTTTTTTCATTAACAATTCTGTATTTCCAACATCTAGTATACTGTCTGCTGAATGAATGAATGAACAAAGGAATTAACCAATGAATGAACTAGACAGGTTATTTCCTGTTGGAAGCTTAGAATTATTTTCCTGGCTTCAAATTTTTCTGCCTTCTCTTCAGAAACAACATCTTCTGAGCATTTCTGTGATTTCCGATCTCCACGCTTTGTTTTCCCCTTGGCCTGTAGCATAGCCCTGATAACAGTATATTCTGATTTTTCTATAATGATCATTCTAAATTCTTGCATGTTGTCTACCCATTTTGTAAATCTTACATTGTCAAAATTTGTCTTGGTTCCTCCGTCTTAGTATTCTCAACCTCTCATAGCTGGATCCCTTGATTCTACCCTTGAAATTTTTGTTCTAACTCAGCTCATGAGTTGATTGTATTTAAGTCAAGTTATATAGAGAGACCTTCATCACTAGTACCCAGTTAGGCTTGAGTACACTAAACAGACACAATATTCTAGACATGTATTAATATTAATGTAATTGACTCTTAAATATCTCCCTACTATACTTCTACTGCTAAATAAATTTGGAATGCCACGTATTAATGGCAAGCCTTAATGCTCATTTTTTAAGACTAAGCTTCTGCTTTGGTTTGTTCCATGTCTTTGGTTTTAAGATTTAAATTGACTTCTCCTTGAATTCCTCCAATTTTTTGGCCTAACTCAAGCTAGTGAGTGGCAAACTGCTATACTACCAAATCCTGCCACCTTTCCTTCTTATGACAGAACCTTGCTATTTATATCAATGATTAGGCACCTCTGAAGACTGGAGAGATCTAATCAATAAATAGCATTAATTATCGTTTGAGAACTATTTTATATTCTCTTAAGATCTCAAATGCTAAAAGTAATCTTATTAAAAGTACGTAATGAATTGTTCATTCATTTTCTGAGGTGTCTTACTCTGTTTTGGAAGGTTCTGCCATACTTTGCATTCCTGGAAGAGGAAATTATTTTCCTAACTCATCTTAGTAACTCTCACAGACCTTAATACAATGTTTCACACATAGTAAGTACTCAATAAAATTATTCATAGGAAAACTTACATAAACAAAATTGAAAAAGTCTATATGTGTCTCTAAAACCTCCAGCATCTCTATTTTTATATATTAAACTCAACTAGAAGAGAAACTTATGGCTCTTTTTCATTCATATGTATATGAACAAATATATATATTCATTAATTTATTCATTCAGTGAATATTTATTGAGCTTTTATGTGCCAGCCCACTGTCTTAAATGCTGCAAATACACAGTAGTGGGAAAACATGAAATTCCTTTCAACAGGAATCACTACATTTTAGTGAAGGAGATGGATGGTAAATATGTTAATATTAGAATTACATGAAAATATATTTTGGCCAAAATCCTGAGATTTAAGATTAATATACAGCCAAGCTTTAAGTTGGATTATCACCATCACAGAATGAACTTAGGGTATTGTATTCAGCTAAATATAGCTATTACAGTTTCACTGAAATTGTATTCAGTGAAATATAGCTATTACTATACAGTTGTATTACAAAATTTGGAGAGTCAAATTTTGTACAGAGACAGTAATGTCTCAGCACTAACAGCTGATAAATGCTTCCTATGGCCAACTGTCTTGCACATTTGAAATACTAAACAGTACTCTATGGTCTATGATGATCTGCAGTTTATAGAAGCAATCTTACAAAACATGCTATTTGTACTACTTGCAGAAGATAAATCTTGGTTCTAGAAATGTGACAATATAGCAACATAGTTGGCTTTCACGATAACAAAATCTTTCCTGAATTTCTATGTGCATCACAGCTTTCATCATGTGCATACCAATTACAGGAGCTCCTGGAGTAGCATAATAAAAAGATCTTTCCAGCAGAAAACATGCAGAGAATACTTAAACTCTTATGACAAATTTTTTTTTCTTACAAAATCAGCAGGTTCTAGCAAATAAACTATTTTCCCTGAAAGTAACCAGTGGTCATTAGTAGTATCTGCTATGTTGGTACCCTTATTTGCAAAATATTGTTTCAAGGCTTTTCTTGGTTTATGGAGCCATTTTTTGCTATTTAAAGGCTTTTCTTACATCTTGTTTGAACATAGTTTATTAATATATAACAAGACAGTTGCAAGATATCTTGTGTACCATGTAGTTTTGTCTTTGGTAAAGAATAATAAAAGTGGTTGACAGTTTTTCTGCTATGGTCAATAAATCTGTGCTATCAAGTACTGTTCTGTTATTTCTGAACACAATGGAAGGTTGTGAAGAAAACATTGTGTGCTTATGATTCCTAAATTAATTACAACCTTTACCACATTTGATCCAGTGTCAATGATAATTACATGACACTTGCTGGTTTTCCATTCTATAATGTATCATCTATCAGATTCACTTTGTTAGCTATATGCAACTGGAAATACCTTCATAAGCATGGAAAGTGGTGATTGGTTTTGTTAATTTACAAGTTATCACACTTTAAAAGGACTTTGGGCTGTACACATATATCTATTTGTTATATGCAATGTTGAAGTAGACTATTGAATAGTCTATTTTTTTGCAGTAAAAATAATTTAAGAAAATATTTTTATTTTTTCTCATCTTTTTATTTTTATGTCTGAATGATAACATAAAACTAAGTTTTTACAATTGTTATTTTTTTAAATTTTACTCTTGCAATAATAAATACATATTTATATTTCAAACTAAGAGAATTTCAACCCTAGAACACATAAAGAGTTTTCACTTTAAGTAGCATATAGTGTATAATATTTAAAATAAATCTAAATACCATGTCTTGTGGCATTACTGACATTATTAAACTTATTAGATAGGGTAGTAACATCTGTGCTTATACAAATATTAAAATTATTCATTTCCGAGGTGTCAGAACACTGTTGAAAGTGGGCATCTGTTTGTTGAGCCTACCAGAAGGTAAAAAGCAAATAACATATCTTGGCCAAATATTGAAACTAAGCTGAACTTCATTTCCAGTAAACATCAGGATGCTATAAAGAAAATTTATGTAGATTAATGGGGCTAAAGTATATGGGTTGGGGAAGGTAACACTTTAGTATGAATGGTCAGGTTAGGCCTCTCTTAAAAGGTGATATTTAAACAGAAACTTGAATGAAGTAAGAGCAAATCATGAAATGTATGTGTGGGAAAAACAAATCTTGACAGAAGGACCAGCAAGTGCAAACTCTCTGTAACAGGAATGCACTTTGCTTGTTCAAGGAATAAAAAGGGTGGCTAGAGCACATACGTAAGAAGAGTGCTATTAGAAATGAAGTTGGATGGGTTTCCACGTATCGTGAAGTATGGGTCTGTGTAGGCTTGGTAAGGACTTTAAATTTAGTCTCAGTGCATGGGAAGTCAGTAGATGCTTGAGAGCAGGGGATTAAAAGGTTATTCTCTTGGTCTGTGAATAGACTGTAGGGAAGAAGAATGGAAGCAGGCTGACCAATTAAGAGGTAAATGCAGTAATCCAAGTGAGGTTATGATGGTATTATGGACTAGGGTAGTGGCTGTGGAGGCAGAAAAATGGTAATATTTTGATATTAGACCTATGGATCTGGCTGTGGAGCATAGAAGAGAGGTGTCAAAAATAATTTCAAGGTTTTGACCTGAGCACTTGCTTGAATGATTTACTGAGTTGAAGGATATTGATAATGGAGTGGATTTCTTAGGGAGGAGGGAGGCGATCGTGCAGATTATGAATTCTAATTTGAACATGTTTAGGCGACTCGTAGACATCTTGATGGAAATGTCAGAAAAGTAATTGATGAGAGAGACATTGAAGTAGGAGATATAAAATTGGCAGTCATGAGCATATCAAGATAGTGTTTCAAACCAAAGGACCGGCCAAGCATTTGGTCCTGGTGCACTCCAATATTGAGATGTTTGGAAAAAGAAGAGTGGTCAATCATTGAAACCAAGAAGCAGTAGTCAGGAATACAAAATAAAGCCTTGGGAGGCTGTAGTCATCAAGAAGCCAAGAGAAAGAGGTGTTTTGAAAAGATCAGAGTCATCAACTATATCAAATGCTGTAAGTGAGATTAGAGAAAAATCATGTTTGGCAACATGGAGAACATTGGTGATCTTGAGGAGTTGTCTGTGAAGTTCTAAAGAATGAAAGCCTGGTCACATAAGTTCAAGAAAGAATAAGGAGCAAAGCTGAGATGGCTAGTATAGACAGTTCTTTCAGGGAGTCGTCGTTATAAAGTAGCACAGAAGGGTAACAGTGAGGAGAAGGGGCAAGGGAATGTGTTTTCATTTTATTTTTTAGTATGAGGGATATTTTGCCTTATCTGTGTTCGACAAAAATGAAAAAAATTGATGATGCAAGAGAAAAGGAAATAATTTTAGGAGTAGAGTTCTTAGAAAGTCAAGAGGGAATAAGTCCCCGTGCACATGTGGAAGAATTGGCCTTAAATAGGAGTTTGAACTATTTATTCATAAGATGAGTTATAAATTACAGTCGGTCATTAAGAAGGTAGACAGTATAAATCCCACACTAAAAATTTGCCACACTAAAAATACTATGCCAAAAAGCCATTTCTATTAATCTTGTTTCCCGCAGTGGTTCAGGTCTGCATGAACTGTGTCTAGGTTTAGCCCATGTAATTCAACTCATTCCTCTCTTCGGAAAAGTTAGAAGTAATCAATAAAAATCATAAATAATGAAATTTTATTTCCCCAAATTTTCTCCACAAGGTAGTAGAAGAACATCCACAAAGTTCTACTGAAAAATAATACTTGTTTATATCAAACATTGAGCCTAGAAACCCAGATTTATAGGGGTTTTTTTGGCGGGGGAGGTTAAAATTAAAATATACCTTATGTTTGGATAGACTCTCTAGTATCCTAATAAGTGGGTATATTTTGGATAGGGGAAGAGTAAGATTTCCTTTTTTGTTTTTGTTTTTTTTTGTTTGTTTTTGAGACAAAGTCGCACTTCTCTTGCCTGGGCTAGAGTGCTGTGGCATCAGCCTAGCTCACAGCAACCTCAAATTCCTGGGCTCAAGCAATCCTTCTGCCTTAGCCTCCCGGGTAGCTGGGACTACAGGCACGCGCCACCATGCCCAGCTAATTTTTTTTTCTATATATATCTTTAGTTGGCCAATTAATTTCTTTCTTTCTATTTATAGTAGAGACGGGGTCTCACTGTTGCTCAGGCTGGTCTTCGAACTCCTGAGCTCAAACGATCCGCCCGCCCCGGCCTCCCGGAGTTCTAGGATTATAGGTGTGAGCCACCGTGCCCAGCCAAGATTTCCTTTTTTAAAGATAAGATAGGGTATATTCTGTTTCCAACCAGACAAGACTATGTCTATTAACTTAATAAAGTTAAGCTCACAAAAATGAATCCATTGGAGATAGGTATGGAGGCTAAAATTTTCCTCAGATCCTTTGCACAGCTTGAGTTTTTTCAGTTAGCCGTACAGTGTGAGGGACCATTAAGAGAACCCAATCAAAGACTGGTTAATATTTTAAAAATTAGTGTGGTTAGCTTCAATGTGTAGAGATAGAAGAAGTAAGCTTTCTAAGTATCCATCGTGTTGTTACCAAGTTCATTTAATTCATAGAAGTTACTTTGTCACAGAATCTGCATTCATTACCAGACCACATGGCCATACTTTATTCTTTTTAAAAGCCTTATTGTAACTAAGTTTTTTAAAACAATGGGAAATATGTAACATGCTTTAAATTTCATGAACACCTAGGTTTACTACTGCTTTGTTTCTTGTGGGTATCTCATTAATTTAGATAAGATTTTTTGATTTGTTCCTTCTTTGTTTCTTAATTCAAGATTTGAGGTTTTGCTGTGGGTTTTTTTTTTTCACATTTTTGTCAGATATTTTTGACATCTAAAAAATAATAACCAACAAAGTGGGACCCAAAATACTAGAATTTTTAAACTATTATTTGCAATTCCTTGATAAATAGTGAAAGAAAAAGCAATTAGTGTTTTAAGATACCCAAGACAAAATTTTATAGGGCCTGATTTTAACAAGTAGCAGATCTGTTTTAGAATTTGAAAACCTTTCAGAAATTCTTTTCTACCTTATTGGAGGCAGCTTCTGTGCTTACTATGCCAAGATTAAAATAGGAAGAAAATAATAACTTTCTGTAGATAAATTAAGATATTCATTTTAAGGATAAAAATGAGGCAAAGGGGGGAGCTTGTTATTTTATCTATAGGGCTGACATCACATTCTGTTCACACATTGGTGTGTGGAGAAATTTCTTATTTAACTTAAAACTGTCTCTAAAAAGATATTCCATAGGAAAATATCATCCCATTTCTCTGTGGCCGCAGATCTATTGCTAATCCTGGCATTCATATTCTACAAAATGGTTAGAATCGTCAGGGGGAATTTCGAATAAGGAAAAGTTAAAACACCATAAAAACAAAGTCCCAAGTAAAAATATGATTTCCGTGTCTTAGGAGGGGAAATGTAAATGGTTAAGAAATCTTATCCAGCCATGAGAAAGAACTAGAGCCACAGTGGGAGAGAGGAGGGTAGAGAGATTTCTTATGGTCTAGGCAGTTTTAGGCATCATCTTTAAATCTGATGGAGATGGGAAATGCCAGGAACATCACAATTTCTTTATAAGTTTATAATGTTAAAGCTCTTCTCAAAAAAGCTTTACTTAATCTGTTTCTTCCAAAGTTGTTTGGTTAGGATTAATTGCCTAAAAATATGAAAATGGGGAAATGAAAATTTAAGTTTTTTATAAGTTTTACTTTAAAAAACTCTCAGAGAAGCAATACAATGAAGTCTTTGCATTAAGAAAATTTTAACCAAATTCCAAGAGAAAAAGTACAGCTACTGACTTGACCAAAGATTCTTTTTTCTCTTTCTTTCTTAATTCCTGTTAATAACAGGAAGAGCTCTAGATATATAAATTAGTTGTGTTAAACTGATAGAATTAGGGAAGATGGTTCTGATGTGATAGTATTTGAACAGAGACCTGAAGGAGGTAAGGTAATAGCCATGCAGGTAGAAGAGAGTTTCAGGCAGAGGGAACAGCAAGTGCCACTCCCTGAGGCAGAAGAGTTTTTTGAGAAAGGGATGCCAAGGCAACTAGGAAAGTAGATGAGAAAAAGCGGTCAGAACAGTCCGAGGTTAGGTGGTAGGGGATGAGAGCTTTGGAATTGGGGCAGGTGCAGACAATGTAGGACTTAGCTACTATTGTAAGGATATTGACTTCTGTGAGTGAGATGGGATCTCTCTGGTAATTTATGAGGGTTGGCATGAAAACGTAACAGGGTCTTCAAAATGTCTTCTTCAACTCTCATTATTTTTAATGCATGTACCAAGTATATTTGATTTAACCATTTATAGAAGCTCAACAATGTTATCTAGTTACCAAGAGAGTACTGTTTATGTTCCTTTTTCCCCCCTAAATTTTGATCCATTGTTTGACGAATGAGGGTAAGAATTGCCTTATATTCAACCACATAATAAATGAGCCAAGAGCTTTATTCACACCAAGTGATACATTGAATTTTATATTCATTAAGTGATTCCCACACATATGGTAATTATTATGTTTAGAAATTATTCATGGTCATTGTTATTATATATAACTAGATATTGTTTAATTAAAAAATAATGAATATATTTATATTCTTACCAGGAACATAAATAAGGCATAATTTGGGTAAGAAATCAATTCTCTGATTTTCTTTGTTCCCTAATTTAAAAAATTTTTAAGTTTCACCTAAAACAAATTGGACCTATAATTTTACTCTTTGAATTCTGTTTTGCTTGGCCCAAAGCACTGAAACATTCCTACAAAATATAGCAATTTATAAATTTGATTTTCCCCTAAATAGTAATAAAATAAATCATTAAGTAACATTTTTATAAATTGATACATAAATGATAAATTGATACATATTTACAAAGTCACCAATTAAATGGTAAAAATTGTCAGATTGTGGAAGGCAAGACCCAACTATGACGGCTGTAAGCATCAGGGCATTTGCACTTCAAATACAAAGACACAAATAAGTTAAAAGCAAAATGATGAAAAAAGGTATACTATGCCAGCACCAGCCAAAAGAAACCTTGTGGAGCTATAGTAACATCAAGTAAAATAGATTTCATAGCAAAGAATATAGCTAAGGATAACAAAGATTATTTTATAATGATAAAAGAATCAAAGCATTGAAAAGACGTAACAAAACTAAACTTGTACATACCTTGATAACAGAGTTTCAAAATATACAAAACAACAAACTGAGAGAACTGTAAGGAAAAATAGATGAATCTAGTATTAAAGTTGGAGATTTCAACACACCCTTGTCAATAATTGCCAGTAGAAAATCAGCAAAGATATAAAAGACTTAATAACACTATTTAATTAACTTAATTGGTATTTCTATAACATTATCCAACATCAGCAGAATATACAGCATTCAAGTGCACATAGAACATTTCAGAGGTAGATCATATTCTGTGCCATAAAGCTAGTCTCATTAAATCTAATAGGATTGAAACCACACAAAGTATGCTCTCTGACCACAATAGAATTAAGGTAGAAACCAGTAACAGAAAGATTTATGGAAAATCTTCAAACATTTGGAAGTTAAATACATACTTGAAAATAACTCATGGGTCAAAAAAGATAGGAAAGTTGGAAATTAATTTAACTAAATAAAAATCAAAACACAATACATATTCAGCACATACTTGTGTGGTTTTTTTTGTTGTTGTTGTTCTCAGACTTGAGCCAGTTTATAAGCACATATGTTTTTAAAGCAGTTCCCTAACACTGGTAGGCAAACTCAGGGAGTATATAAGGTAAGAAATTATTTTTTTAAGGGTCAAAAAGTTAAAAATAATTAGAGCTCCTGGAAGCTAGTCCAAATTAATTTTGTTATCTTCAACTCCAAATTTTACATCTCAGTCTCAAAACTCACTGACTAAACTTCAAAGAGAGCACTTAATTTCTTGTGTTTTCTACTATGGTTAATAATGTAACTAGTAAACCTAAAGCACACTTTTGAATAATGATGACATAAACTCAGGTTTGGGTTTAGGAAAAACTTAGACTCAAAGAATGGCAATTATCTAGTAGTATACCTACTATTTGTCGAAGTTGGTACTACAAACTGTAGCAAGAAATGTCTTGTCTTTAGGTATTAATTGAAGTTTTAATTGCAGTATGATTCCTGGTAATCTGCCTTGCTGATGAGCTACAGTTTATTCATCCAATAAATCGAGAAACTTGTTATACATAGGGCCATTAACATGCTAATAACTTCTAACATTTTGTTTACTTGCGTCGAAGTAATGACTGAAGGTACTTATTTTTATTCTGGATAAATTAGATTTTAGTTCTGGATGAATTTATTCTCAGATCCCTAAGCTTCTAAATTTATACTAAATTATTTCGAAGAAAAGATGAAGGACTATAAAAGATGACACACTGAGAAGAATGATTACTTAAATTACTTGTTTTTGCATTAAACATTTTCCCCAGGAACACAGTGCATTAAAACCAAATAAAATGGCACCAGTTTATTAATGCATTGCATTTTAAACTATATTATATTTGCTATGATAAGTGAATGAAAGTAGTCATTGATAGGCTATAGGCCAGACCTCTAAATGATATATTTTGATATATTTTCTTCCAATATTTTTTCTACGTATTCAAATAATGTTTTTATGTAATTAGATTCATGCTATGTATACATTTTTGCATTCTGATAAATACATTAGGACATGAACATTTTCCAACATCATTAAATATTCCTCAAATACTAGTTTTTATTGGCTGTGTAACTTTATTATATCGATAGACCATAATTTAATTAATTTCTATTTATTATGCTTCTGATTTCTTATTATAATTTTAAATGAGCAAGCCATGTGTAATAATCTGTTATTTTTTAAACTTACATTCCAAGAAAAGGAATTACTGAGTAAAATTTTGCATATTTTTAAAGCTTTAACACATTTTATCAAATTGTTTTATAGAAATATTGTACTGGCGTACACTCCTACCAAAATGTCCATGTTGTACACTTACCAACATTTGATCATTATCATTTCTCCTTCTGCTATTCTCTGGAGCTAAAAACATATCTCAGGTTTACAAAAGAACAATTGAGGATGATCATATCTTGTTTCAACAAGCATGTAAACAATTTGCCATTGTGTTAATGTTAACTCATTTTCATATTTGTGGTAAATGTATTGTTTACAATTTAGTTTAAGTGGTTTTTACTTTTATTTACATTTTTATATATACAAATTTTTTTGTACTCTATTTCTTTTCCTTTTTTCTTTTTAAAGGCAGTGTACTAATTTATAATTAGATCCCCCTTTTTCTTCTTCTCTTAAATTGATTTCTTTTTTTCTCCATTAATCTGTGGAATAACATTCTACTCTGAATGCTAAGTCACATGGTTTTAGGTTAGAGTGTGAGTTAAAGATTGAATTTTTTTCTCCCCCTTTAACCGTTTTCCCCCAGCACCATTTCTCAAATAATTTTTCCATTCTCCAGAGATCTGTGATACCGCCTCATAATATTAATATATTAAATTCTTACAGTTTTACTTGATTGTGATCAGAGACTGAAGCACACCTTGTTTATATTGGGATACACATTTCATAACTGTGTGTGAACACTTGAAATATTGTTCTCTATGGAGTATAACTGATATATTTGCATTTACCCCTGTCATTTAATTTTTTGATTGTATGGTTTTGGCCCTTTGGGTTTTCCAAAAAGTTGTTTATTATATGTGTTTAATTGTGTTACAATAATCATTTAGATTTAATTCTTTTTAACTGATTTTGTTGCTTATAGCCAATAGCTTTAGCCTCTAGCTTCTATGTCATCAAAAATAGTAGTTTTATTAATATGTAAAAGAGTTAGAAAACGGTTTGGGGTAAATTTTTTTTAAAATACAGAGGTGACATATATATTTTCTAAACTCTAGCCTATATAAAAATGATACTTGCTTGTATTACAGTTAACTGATAATTAGATACAATATTCTTGAGGGAACAGCCTTTTTTCTTCTAAATTTTCTATATATTTGTTCATAAATGAGTGTAACTCTTATGAAATACTACTTCTTTCCTATGTATTATGGTTTTCCATTTACTGCCGTTTTTCAGAATTATTTGTATGTCTCATCTCTCCTAACTAAATGGTAAGCTGTTTGCATTCAGTAAATGCTTCTGAGTAAATGAAATTTGAATTTATAAATTCTACTTCATAACCAACATTTTTAAAATATTACAATATTTTTAAACTATGCCATATCACCTTAGAAACTCATTTATCTTATAATAAGGGACCTATACTAGGTGATCTCTATGGTTCATTCCAGTTTAGAAGTTTTACTGCCTATGATTCTGCCTATGATTCTAAGTTTGTGTGCATATGTGTATGTATAATATTCAAGAAATTGCCCAGCCCATTCAGTTGTTCAGTTCTATTGGCTATTTATTCATTTGTCTCCGTAATATTTTTAATGCATCATTTGAAAAACTATAAGTGTATATTCTCATAATCATAGGAGACACTAGAAATTTAATGTTCAGTCTCAAACCTAATCCTTTAAAAGAGGCATGGCCTATAACCCCAATTCATGTATGTATATTTCTGCTTATTAAAGATAATGCTACTTAATTCTTTATGCATATAAACATGTATAAATGTGGTTTTTAAAATAAAACAAAGTGTTTGTTGGTTCTTCACTGTGAAGTTTGCTGTTCAAAGTCATCACTCACTCTAAATGAATCTTTGTTATTTAAACTTTATCTTATCAAGTAATACTTTTGCACTAGTCTGCCTTTAAGCTTAGATTAATAGATTGTTTTTTCCTTTCGATTAATAAAGACATTTTTGCTAAAAGAACTTTCCCTCCTTGACTAATTATATTAATTCAAACTTTAATGAAGTGAAAATCTAAGTATCAGGCATACTCTAATTTTTAATTAGTTTGAACATTTGTACATCCATTCCTATCAATACTTCTTTTGGGGTCATTTGAATTCAAAATTAATTTTAAGGCATTAATGAAATAATAGTATAATTGTAAATATTTATTAAAAGATTATTTTAAAATAACATAAATAACAGGAATATTTATAGTAAAAAGGATTACATAAGGATAATTTATTTATTGATTATGGTTAGCTGATGAAAAATAATCAGGCAGATAATTTAATAAAAATTATTTGATAGGGAGTAAATATACAATGTATAATTTAAGATTATTTAATTGAAATACTTTATGAGATATTATTATAAATGATAAAATCCAAAAGAAATGATTATACTTTGTTAAGGAAATCTTTCAAGTCTTTTCTACTTACAAAATCAACATATCCATTGGTAGGAAGGACATATGAACATTTTTACTACGTGATATGAGTACTAGTCAAATGCATGAAGATATTAATGCAAACATAGTAGCTTTGGAGATTTTAATTTCTCCTAGATGTATCTAAGAGATATAAATGCTTGGGTAGATAATAGGGTGTTAACAGTACATGAAACACATCCTTTCTATAAGAGTAATAAATTAAAAAAACACAACTTTTTCCTAGACTGTTTATAAATCATGAAAAATAAATTGCTAAGTACATGAGGATTCTGAAAGTTTTTAATAGCTGACATTACTGTAATGCCATCTCTGTGCACCAGCTGAAATAATAGACCGATTCAGACATCATCAGTAAGCTATCTATCTTTAAAGGTACATTAGCACCTGCAGGAAACAATACCAAGAAACAAATCACTTAAGGCTATCTGAGTTTATTTCCTGGCCCCAACATCTACAACTAAGGGTGACCTTGGGTAAGACCCTTAACTCACTGTGCCTCCATTTCCTCATTTGTAAAAATGGGGATACTAACAGCAACTTGCAGGATCGTGGTAAGCATAAAATTCGTTAATACATGGAAAGCATACAGTAAATGTTGCATGAGACTTTATATAGTTTTTATTCCAAATGGCAATTTTTTTAAATACTTATGAAACATACTTTATATTGGTATGTATTTCTACAAATGCAGCATAGGTTGATTTATAAAATGGCAGATAAGTAGAAAAGACTATTTAAAAAACACCTGTTAACACAGAATTATTTCTTCTTGGACATTATGTTCCACTGTAATACTTAAGTTGGGAAATTCACTATCAAATCTGAATCTGGAACCCTTATTGAGTTTGCATTGCCAAGACTTGGGGACCCTGAGGACTCTCTAGTTAGACCAGAAGCTCAGTATTTCTTTAGCACACTTTAAGAAATGAGTCATCCCAAAAAGGGCTGGCCCAAACTGAAACACTATCCATTAGGTTAATTTTCACATTTTGGATGTTTTATTTTGAGCAGATTTTTACCAAAAAAGTTGTACAAGGAAGCTTATTTATGATGGATGAATTTTATGCCAAATTACTATTCCAGATTTGACACTGTAAAGGGGAAATTTTTTTTTCTAGACACCATTTCAAAGCATTTGGAAACTATAACACTTTCTCATTGAAAATAACATATGCATAATTCTTTAATCGATTTATCTTGTAAGTGTATGCATATTTATATATTTATATTCCCTTCCTCTAGAACTGGGTAGATAAAGCTGAAAAACAGGCTCTTCTCTCTGATACACTTGATCTATCAGAACTCTTCCATCCAGACACATTCCTTAATGCTCTTCGCCAGGAAACTGCAAGGTAATTAAAATGAAATACTTGTTTGTCCCTGAGGGTAATTATGTTTTGCTTTATTGACTTCTTATTACACTGCCATTGATAGTCAAGAAATAAAAAATAAATAAATTGTTGAAATACAGATAGTTGTGTTTTCTAATAGTATACTTTTAATTATACAGTTAACTTTTAGTTTAAAAAAACATTGCTTTTAGTTATGGTGTATTATTAGAATTGAAAAAAATGAAATTTAGATTTTGATGATTTATCTAGACCTGTGCTATCCAATATGGTAGCCAGAAGTCACATGGAGCTATTTAAATTTTAATTAAAGTAAAATAAGAATAAATATTCAGTTTCTCAGTCACACTAGCTACATTCAAAGTGTTCATTATCCACATGGCTAGTGGCTACCATGTCAGGCTGCATGAAAATATTTTTATCTTTGTAGAAAAGTACTGGACAGTGACTGCTGACTAGGCTCCTTGGTGGAGAACAGGACCTGATGGTTAAGATCAAGCTCCTTTTTATACCACACTCAGATTATCATATCTTATATAGACTATAATTTTTAACAAGTTAGAATGTAATAAGAGACACTATCAAAAATATACTCAACAAAATTTAGTTGTTTAGTGACTCAATTTGTACTGTCTCAGGATATTATAAATATCAATATTTCAGTTCAACTAATAAAAATTTATTGAACACCTATCATGTGCCTGCATTTGAGGGTCATGGTCAAGACAGAGGTTATAAAAATGGAAAGAAAAGTTTTATTCTTAAGGAACATCTAAGAGGAGACTGATATGTAAACAGTTATTAATAACTTTAAAAATTTAGTATAAAATCTAAAATATTATACATAGTGTAATAGATCTTACTATTTATACATGGTAAACCTTTAAATTTTAAATAAATAGGAATATGTCTATCTTCACTTGCTCTTCATATTTTCATATTTTAATTCCTGAGGATTGCTTTGTGACATTTGATGCTTTACCTTTACAGGGCAATGGGCCATTCTGTGGATAGCCTTAAATTTGTAGCCTCATGGAAAGGTCGACTTCAAGAAGCAAAGCTGCAAGTTAAGGTACTAATTTCAGATGTTTATCTGAGTCTAAAACTTATCAGTTGATATAAGAGATCCTGAAATTTTGGTCTCAAAGTTACCTGTCTCTATAGCGTGAGATCAGCAGAGTTAGATTGTATTATTTGTGTTAAAAATCACAGTAAGTTAAGGTGTAGCATAAAACAACTTGTAATACAAAATATACAATCTCCTAGTGCGAAAATAAGAATCTTAGGGATATTTGAAAGAGTAACTTTTGGTAAAAAAAATTATACAAATCATGAAGTTCTTTTAGATTACCTATTCTAAAATTCAATTTAATAAATAGTTACAATAAAGTATATACAGATTGAACATTCCTAATCTGAAAATCCAAAATGCCCCAAATCTAAAACTTGGAGCACCAACATGACACCACATATTGTCCACATGGGTAGTTGAGATAGGGACACCTTTGCTTTTTGACAGTTCAGTGTGCACAAACTTTGTTTCATGTACAAAGTTATTACAAATATTATATAAAATTACCTTCAGGCTATGTATATGCAACATAAATGAATTTTGTGTTTAAACTTGGGTCCCATCCCCAAGATATCTCATTATATTTATACAAATAGTCATGCTTCTCATAATGATATTTGTGTCAACGACTGACCCCACATACTATAGTAGTCCCATAAGATTGATAGAGCTGAAAAATTCCTATTGCCTAGTGACATCTGTCATGTACATCAGAGCCATCCTAATGTTGCAGTGCAATGTATTACTCACTTGTTTGTGGTGATGCTGCTGTAAACAAACGTACTACACTGACAGTCATATAACAGTATAGTATGTACAATTGTGTACAACATATAATACTTGATAATCATAACAAACAACTATGTTTCTGGTTTATGTATGTACCATACTTTTTATTGAGTCACTCCTTCTAATTATCTTTAAAAAATATAAAACAGGTCCTTCAGGATGTATTTCAGAAGGCATTTTTATCATAGGTGGTGACTACTCAGTGCATGTTATTGCCCCTGAAGACCTTCCAGTAGGACAAGATGTGGAGGTGGAAGATAGTGATATTGATGATCCTGACCCTGTGCAGGCCTAGGCTAATGTGTATGTTTGTGTTTTAGTTTTTAACAAAAAAAGTTCAAAAAATAAAAATTTCTAAAAAGAAAAATTCTTAGAGTAAGGATATAAAGAAAACTTTTTTGTACGGCTGTATAATGTGTCTGTTTTAAGCTAACTGTTAATAGAAAAGGGTCAAAAGTTTAAAAAAATTAAAAAATACAAAGTAAAAAGTTACAATAAGCTAAGGTTAATTGAAAAAAAATTTTAATTTAGTGTAGCTTTAGTATACAGTGTTTACAAAGTCTACAGTAGTGTACAGTGCCCTATACTGGTATACTATTAGTATTTTTTATCTTTTATACTCCATTTTTACTGTACCATTTCTATATATAGATATGTCTAGGTGCCCAAATACTTACTATTGCATTACAGTTGCCTACAGCATTCAGTATGGTCATATGTTGTACAAATTTGTAGCCTTGGAGCAATAGGCTATAGCCTGGGTATGTAGTAGGTTATACCATCTAGGTACACTCTATAATGTTCACACAATGATGAAATCACCTAATGATGTATTTCTCAGAACATATTCCCATCGTTAAACAACACAACTGTATCCCAAAATAAAAAATCAAATTCAAAATATTTCTGACCCCAAACATTTTGGATAAGGAATACTCAACCTGTATAAAATATATAAAAAATTAGACCAAATCTTGTCCTTAGGGAGTTTATAATGGGTAAGTACATTAGTTAACTGTTTTTAAAAAAAAAAAGCCATCTATGATGATCTATTTCTTTTGTAGTATAAATTTTCCTAGCCCTTTTTCCTGTTAAAATCCATTACTTTTACAGTAATAATCATTCAAACATTAATAACTAATTAAAAAGTCTGTTATGGAAACCTTTTCCCCAACAACTCCAACCTTCTTCCATATCACTAGCCCCTCTTCCACTACCATTCCCTACCATCCTTCCTTCTCATTTCCTTACATAGAATTGCTCTCTTAACATTTTTTTCTACTGCTAATGTGACACTTTGTATGTTGGGCTATGATTATACATCCATATTGGTCTGTCTTATGAGACTCTAATGTCCTTGAGGACAAAGGCTTTGTCTTATCCATCTTCAGATCCCCAATGTCTAGTCTAGTATATTATACATAATTTTTTACATTCAGTGTAAGACTACAGTTCTTTAACACAGTTAACCTTATGTAGCCAGCTTTTCAGAAGTTCCATTTATATTATTCTAGTTTCCTGTAAAACAAATTTGTTTTCATATTGCTACTACTTTCTAACATACTATATAATTTATGTTTGTTGTTTTATTCCACTGGAATGTAAGTCCCATGAGGGTAATTTTTTTTCCAGTTTTATTGTATCTCAAATGTCTCAAACAAGAGCTGTTATATAATAAGCACTCAATTAAACCCTTTTTGAATGTTTGAGGGCCTACAATAGACGAGGAACAATAGTGAGTGTTCTTAACATTAGCTATAATGGCGTAGTGTGCTAGAAATTTGATCATTAACAATAAAGCAAATCTTTCTCTTTTAGCTCTATAGGTTGCCATAAAATTCTCACTTAAAGCTGAAGGAATTAGAAAGGTTCTCTTTCATCCCTTTGGATTTTATTTTAACCTTAGCTTCTAGCCCATAAGGATAACTACCTTAGCTATTACTGGTGGTCATACATTGTTGCCTAATTGTCAGGAGAGGGAGGAAACACAAGACATGTTGTATAAGCCAGGTATATATCATAAACATGTATAGACCATTTTACCTGGTCATGTGGTCTTTGACAGCTGTGAACCAGACAATGTAGTGTAGTTCAAATATAGGAGTATAAAATGCAAGGGAAGCCAGTTTTATTCTGTGTCAAGGTATGTTTATATTTCCAGAACTTTGTTGCCCCTGGTCTTACAAAATGGAAATAAGGTTATCCACAACCAGAAAATTGCAAGCTTATATATTTCGTAGATGGAGGGAAAAGGCTAACAGGCAGTAAAACAAGATTCTGGTCTTGTTTTCCAAAAAAGAGCCGTGTGAGCTTTTTAAGCAATTAATGGAACAGTCTGAGCCTTGGCCTTCACAGTTATAAATGAATTTAAATAATAACTTCATTTACACACTTACAAGGATTTCTGAATATATATGTATACATACATACAATATGTGTATGTATAGTCAGATTATATATGCTTAGGTTTCATTGAGTCGATATTTCTTAATTAGAAATGAAAGTATTTTTTAATATAAAGCTCTCTATATCCAATAAAGTAGGATTATTTCCCATTTTCATTTGGGATTCATTAAAAGTATGTTGTTAAAAATTAAAATATTCACTGGTAAATATATAGTAACATAAATAAATTTGGTATAGTGGCCAGAAAATAATTGTCATTTTTATTAGTAATATATTTTCACATATATTTACAACTTTAATTGAAAAAGCCATGCCTACACATGAGATTTAAGATAATTCAACAGAATTTTTCCTCTTCCTGGTCCATTCATATGAGCTATGAAAGCACATTTTCTAACTTACTTGTAGTTTCCAGAAATATTTATCAGGGAAGAAGATGTCTTTGTAAGGCTCTCGCTGTTAGCACTTGGCAAAAGCAGTAAGTAAGTTAAGTGGTCCACTTAGGCTCCTTTTAGTTGTATTTTTCAACAAAGGGTATTGTTTCAGTAGGAGAACTTTAGATTTGAATTATATTTGAATTTTACTGTCACTCTAGAATTTTAATTTTTTTTATCATCACCCTGAATTAAACCATTGAGGCTGTAGTTTTCTAAACTGATCAATATCTTAAACCCTTTAGACCTACTTAAGAGAACATGGTATATTGATTATTTTCAGATCCTGAATGTAGCCCTCTAAAATTTCCTCACTACCATTATTGATTTATTATTTTTGTTAAATAGCAGTTGTGAAACTTAGTACTGGAATATCTATAAATCAGCTCCCTTTCAGCCCCATGTTAGATCTTCTCCAAGGCTGTGAGAGGAATGCCCTAGCAACATTTCAAGTACTCAGTAGCCACATGTGGCCAGTGGGTGCCATATTGGACAGCTCTAGATAGAGAAGTTAATTTGCTAGGAAAATGTAAGTATCCTTTGGTCTTCAAGATTTTTTTCAATAATGTTTAATATTTTCTATTAAATACTTCTAATATGGCAGGATAGAGAACAGTAAAATGAATCTACATATTCAAGGATTTTAAGTTTAAAAACATTCCTCCTTTTTCTCTTTATTGTCTTTGCTAAAGCACATTTCAGGCATCATTTTTTTTAAAACCCTCCATGGTTCTGAATGTGTTTCTTAAAAATAATGTATAATCACAAATACCAAAATTAACAATTCCTTAGTCATTTAATATTCAGTCCATAACAATATTTACCAGATTGTCTGAAAGTGAAGTCTTTTTAATGGTTTGAAACAGGGTCAAAATAAGATGTTCACATTGCATTTGGTTATGTGCTGATCCTATTGTTTTTATTTTATACCATTGTTTGTTACAGGAACTGGGTCATTTCTGTAGAATTATGTACATTCTGTATTCATCTGTTTGCTTCCTTATGGCATTAACTTTTGTACCTGTGTCCCGCATTTATTACAAATGGAAGTTAGGTCCAACGATCTGATTAGATGCATGTTTTTGGCAGGGAAAGGGGAATACTTCATAGGTGGCACTGTGTGCTTTACTTTATGTCATGAGGCACACAATGTATTATTTTCCTGTTTTTAGTAATACTGATCCACATGTACAGGTGGTGACAACCTGATTCCTCATGTAAAGTTCCCCATTAGTCTTGCATCTTATAGTTTTAACCATTAATGCTCATTTCCTGAATAATTAGGGGTTGCATACTGATATTTCTAATTCTTATTCCTTCCACATTAATTAGCTGGAATTCTTCTGTAAAAAAGCCCCATCACCTAAAGTCTATGTAGTTCCCTGTATACCATGAAATATACTTTGTATGGAAAATAATAATTTATTTAAATTGGGTATATTCAAAATATGCTGTTGATGCACTATTTCCAGCAGTGTCCAATGGCATTTCTTCTTTGTCATTGTGAGCATTTTATATTTCCATAAATTGCATTTTTATTTTCATGTACTGTTGTCCCTGGTCTTTGGGCCTATATGTGGAACCTCTTCATGTTGACCTTTTTTTTTTTTTTTTTTGAGGTGTGGGTAAACCTTTATAGTGAGTATAATAAACCCATAGTAAAATGCACAAATCTTCAGAGTACAGCTTTATGAATTTTTAATAAGTGAACAGACCTATGAAACCATCTTGCAGATCAATTTTAATATTATGGTAATTTTTTTCTCAAAATAGACCTAACATATCTAGTACAAACCTTAATTTTCTGTCATTATCAAGTATATATTTAAGATATCCTCTTGCATAATTGTCTACCCATAAGATCAATTGCTAGATCTTCCGTATCTCTCACATCACCAGAACAGAATCTCCAAACTGACATTATAAATGTTGTAGGTACGCAGATATGGAAAGGTCAGTACAGAGGTCTATGGGAAGAAAAATTAAGTACATCTCAAAGTGAACCTAGAAACCAAAATATTCATAAATGGGAAAAAAATCTAATCCAAAAAACAAAACTAGCAAAATTAGATGAACCATTTAGTCATTTAGGCTACTATTAATTTTATGGAAAAATATGACAAATGTTAACTATTTTAGTTTCCATAAACAGATTCATGAAGAAATAACTTTTGCTAAAAAGTAATAATTTATGGACCAGAAGAAGAGATGATACAGTTATAGTTGAAAGTACTGTTGGAAATGGAAAATGTAGTCTTTAAGTGAAAAATTTGATAAAATATATACAATTGAAGAAGACATGATAAAAATTGGTTATGTTAGGAGACATCGACAATAGTTTTGTTCTGTCCTACTTCTAAAAGGATTTCTAGGAGTATAGAATAGACAGAATGGCAGAAACTTCTCAGAATTGGAGAATTATAAAAGTTCATGGATGGAAAGCATAAAGTACCAAAAGAATAAGTAAAAATTCAGGTTCGTACCTATTCGCACTATAGTGAAACTATTCAGTATCCAGATTAAAGAGAAAAATCTTAAAAGCTACCGTACAAAATCAGATTTTCTACCAAAATAAAAAATAAAATAACCACCATGTTAACAGCAGAATTCTCACTCATACTACTGGCTATCAGAAGACAATGGAATAATCTATTCAAAATGATGAGGAGAAATAACTGTTAAACTCAGATTTTATTGCCATCTAACATTTATTCAATAATGAAAATAAAAAGACATTGTAGGAACCGAAAGACCACAAGGTCCTACAACTTATAGAGCCTCAAAGTATTGAAATGTGTAATTCTGCAAAAAGAAAAACCAGAGAGAAAGCAAAAGCAAATACCAAAAACAATAGTGAACCCCCAAATTAAAATAATTTTAGTAATTTAACTTAAATTTAAGGAATTTAAATATTGACTATAAGGTTCAAACTAAAATTCTAAATATTAGAAATAATATGCTAAAATTCATGTCATATTCAGTACTAAATACTTCTTTATTAGAAAACTTTATACTTAGTTATGCATTTAAAATTATATAAACACTTAACATAGGCATACAATCCATGGCATAAATGGAGGAAAATTAAGAAAAAAAAGATAAAGAGAAAAAAAATGTAAAATAGAAATAACTCCAAATATATGACTAATAACAGAAATGTAAACCTATTAGCCCCTAATTAAGAGATAATCAGATTAGTAAAATAAAATCCAGTTATTTTGGATTGCTGCTTAGAGGTATACATCTAAATTGTGACCACACAGATAATTTAAGAATAAAGAAAAGGAAATGAAAGAACTAAATACTGAAAAAGTTAATCATGTTCAAACTTTCCCAAAATCTGAAAGTATTAAAAAAAAATTGTGATACAAATGTATGTTTCAGTCAACATTTGCTCAAACCACCCCAAACTTAGTGGCTTAAAACAATAACTAAGGCCAGGCGCGGTGGCTCACGCCTGTAATCCTAGCACTCTGGGAGGCCGAGGCGGGTGGATCGCTCAAAGTCAGGAGTTCAAAACCAGCCTGAGCAAGAGCGAGACCCCGTCTCTACTATAAAATAGAAAGAAATTAATTGGCCAACTAAAGATATATATAGAAAAAATTAGCCGGGCATGGTGGCGCATGCCTGTAGTCCCAGCTACTCGGGAGGCTGAGGCAGAAGGATCCCTTGAGCCCAGGAGTTTGAGGTTGCTATGAGCTAAGCTGACGCCATGGCACTCACTCTAGCCCGGG
>CAUYRT010005487.1:0-16101 GCA_963574885.1 Lepilemur ruficaudatus
GGCCTCCCAGAGTGCTAGGATTACAGGCGTGAGCCACCGCGCCCCGCCTATTTTTCAATCTTTTTAAAGCTCCATAATGTCAAGTATCTTTTTAAAGCTTTAATGCAATTCACAATTTTTAAAGAAGCTTCAGAATTTTACAAAAGGTAAAATGACTTGCCCAAGACAACAAAATAATCTGGTGATAGGTGTGCCATACAGATCTCTGGAATCCCAGGTCACTCTTATTTTCGCAGCATCATGCAGTGCGCTTGAGCAACTGAAAAGTGTTTTCCTACCATATGAAAGCTATTTGTCATGTTGCATTGATTTCTTATCAAGTGAAATCTTTGAAAGAGACTTGATTTTTAGCCCTCTGCAATTCTTGACGTTAAACACCCCAGGGTGAAGCTGTTCTTTCCCGCCAAAGTTTGGGCACCCCAAGTCCAGAAGACTTTACGGCGTTTAGGAGACCTGTGGTAGCTCTATGGCCGGGCGAAGTGGCTGCAGCACAGCTTTAAGCCACCTTCTGCCTCCTTTCTTGCTTGCAGCGGGCTGGACCCAGCCTGTTCTCTGGTTGCTACAGCAACTCTGTGGCAGGCGTCATCTGTCGCTAGGCGCTGTGCACTTCGCAGCATGGCCGTTCTCTATTGGCTGAGGTGTCCAGAGTTGGAGGAAGAAGCGTCGGCATTGGCTCGGCCAGAGCCGGTTGGTAGCCCGAAGGAGGATTTGACTGAAAAACCGACGGTGCAGCTGGCCGCTGTGTCCCCGAGGTTGAGGGGACCAGGAGTGGACTGGAGAGAGGGAGGGACGGGCTGAGACTGGGCGGGATCCCGAATCTGGAGCAGCGGGTGACCGTAGCCGGGACGATGAGAAGGACGATTTGGAGATTGGCTTGAAGGAGGGGCCGTCCCTCCGGCGCGGTGAGTGGTGCCGGAGCCGTGCTGCGCTGTGCCGGCGCGCGGTTTGAGGCGGGGTCTCCGGGGAGATGCCGCCAGCTCCCTGCGGAGCGGTCCTGAAGCCGCAGGAGCCAGCTTCACTCGACGAGAGGCAGGGGCAGAGACTGCGGGCTGTCTCAGGTAGATGAGTCACTGCGTGAGCCAGTCTCCTCAGAGCAGATGCGTTTGTGTTGGACGGATGGATGGCGCGAAAGTGCCATCAACGGTGTTTGATGGCGCTTCCATTTCGATAAAAGTTAAATGGAGCCTGAGTGTGTCCCTTCCAATCTGCTCAGACGCCTCTGGAGGCTAGTCCTTAATCTCCTCTATGAGCGTCGCTTTTCTGCCTTCCCTTTAAATGGTGCCGCTCTGATTTAGGCTCTCCGCTTTCCTGCTAACTGGGCTGTCGATACCTGGGAAGCCTCCGCCTTGAGCCTAGCCTGCTCCACTAAGCACCAGGAGCCAAAATCTAACTGCCAGTTAACTCTGCACATGTGCAACCCTAAATGCCATCTTCCCCCGCCCACCCTCACCAGACTGCTGCTGCCCTTGGGTTCCCTGTTTTGGGTGCTATCATCCATTCAGTTATCAAAATTCGCACCCTGGGCAACATCTTTGACACTTAACTTCTTTTTCCTCTGCATCTCCAACAATTATCAAGGCTATATCTTCCTAATAAATGTTGAATCAGTTCCCACATCACCATGTCCATTCTTAGTATTTTATCATGTCCACCAGTCCCTTTGTTAGTTTGAACGTCCTGGCTTCCCTGATTTTGGTCTGGTTCTGCCTAACCTATCTTCCCCACCACTGTTAGACTGATCTTTTAAAAAAGCATATAAGGGAATTTCCCTTTCCTGCTTAAAGTCCTGCAAAGGTTTTCGTTACCCTAATCTAATCCTTAGTTAGGGCATCTATCAGCAATTCCATTTTATTTGTTGCTGCAACATGCCACCTTCTCTCCTGTGTGTGGTTACCTCTCTCACCTGTTGCTCACTGCCTAGGATGTACTCATTTTTTTCACCCTCCCTACCCCTGCCCTCACTCCCCATTCTCTAGACTATCTCTCTGTGAGAGAGAGGGCAGAGGCCACGTTTGTCTTACCACTGTTGTACTTCCAGCAGCTAGCCCAGTACGAGGCACGTAGCAGGTGTTCAACAAATACTTGTTAAATGAATGAGTCTCTAAAATGAGAAGTTTTTATCGTTCATGGCATCCTTATTAGTTCCAGAAAAGTCAAAAATAACTTCTGGCCAATAAAACTTTTGTTTATAAAAGCTGAATGTTTAATTTACAGGTTTTACTTTAATTTCAAGGCCCTTAGTGGGAAGCTATATTTCAATGCATAGTCTGTATTTCATGCCATAGACATTATTATGGCAGCTGTTATTATGTGACATAAGTTTAAAGAGGTAGGGAGAGAGAGAGAGAGCGAGAACAGCATGGTTTGCAAGGGCTAAGTTTTGGAGTCGTACATACATGGGTTTTAGCATTTTACCTCTGTGGCCCTTAACAAATTACTTAGTCTCTAATCAGCTTCTTTATCAATCTTTTGATTCAGTCAAGTGCAACTTCTTGGACACCGTCCTGTCATTATACTACATATTTATTGACCATCTAGTAGGTCCAGGACTCCATGCTAGATAAGGGCATGGCAAAAGAAAGTGCAACCTGTAAAATCCTCACCTGTAAAATGGGATGGTTGTGAACATTACATGAATTAATATGGACCAATTTCTTTTTTTTTTTTTTTTGAGACAGAGTCTCACTCTGTTGCCCGGGCTAGCGTGAGTGCCATGGCATCAGCCTAGCTCACAACAACCTCACACTCCTGGGCTCAAGCAATCCTTCTGCCTCAGCCTCCCCAGTAGCTGGGACTACAGGCATGCCCCACCATGCCCAGATAATTTTTTCTATATATATTTTTAGTTGGCCAATTAATTTCTTTCTATTTTTACTAGAGATGAGGTCTCGCTCTTGCTCAGGCTGGTTTTGAACTCCTGACCTTGAGCGATCCTCCCGCCTCGGCCTCCCAGAGTGCTAGGATTATAGGCATGAGCCACCGCGCCCAGCTTATGGACCAATTTCTTAGAACAGTGGTAGGTACATAGGAAGTGCCATGTAAGTGTTACCTATTTGTGTTATGTTCTACTTGGGGCATAAAAATAGGTAAACAGGAAAAATAAAGCAGGATGAAGGGATAGAAAGTGTCAGCTTGGGGATAGGGTCTGTGCTTGGATTGAGGAATGACCCTTATATTTTTGAAAAATTTGATCTTCCAGAGAAAAGTGAACTTTAAACATGCTCATATATATGCTTGACATGTACCAAAAGAAAAAGAATATGAGCACTGAATAAAATACATGATTTTTAATTTGGTAAAATAATCCCTCATACTTATCTATAGGTCAGACTTTTCCTCATCTCAAGCTAAAATCTGCAATAGTAATAATAAAGGTCATACATGTACTTAATTAAGTTCATGGAGTTGGCATCCACTCAGGGCTTATTAAATCTTATTTTAGGATTAGCTATAATGGATATAGATTCTAGCTTCAAAGCAGTCAGCAGAGTCAAAGTGATAAAATGATAATCAATTGCCTCATATCAAGAAAAGAGACTTTGAAAAGCCCTCTTATAAAAATTAAAATAAGAATTAGAAGCAGGACAGATAAGGCACAGCAGCCATAACATTGACCCTGAGCCATTAAGAATTTAGTGTATTGTACAAAACACAGGGAATTTTTAATTAATTTGAAGTATGTATAAAGTAGTATTCGTTTATTAAAGAGGTAAACATTTATCTAGAATAAAGATAGACCAATAGAAAGGTGGACAATGCCACCAATAAATGAGAGTTAGTAGCACATAAGATTAATAGGGAGAATTCTGCCTAACTTCAAATTCCTGCTCTGCCACCTACCAGGTGTGTGACCTGGGCATATGACTTAACCTCTCCAGGCCTCGTTCCCCTCATTTGTAAAATGGGGACAATAATGGCAGCCACCTGTAGATTTGTTAGGAAAATATTTGGGTGATATATGGAAAGCACTTAGAACAGTGCTGGCACAGAGTGACCACCACATAAACATTTGTTCTTATTGTTATTACTAGATATGAGATCTCGGCCACTTTAACTAAACTTTTTAGTGCCTTAGTTTCTTCATCTGTAAGTTGGAGATACAATACTACTCATAGAGTTGTTTTGAGGATTAAAGAAATATAGTAAAGTGCTTATAAGAATAAGCCTTACGAGGTTTAAAAAATTAAAGACATTTGTGACATTGAAATTAAAACCTATTTTAAGTTTTATGTCAAGGAGTCAAAATCAGTGAATGGATACAAATGATTGAAACACAAGCTCTTCAAATGAAATAATAATATTACCAATGATATTTACAACAGCTATCATAACAATAACTTATATTTCTATAGTTGTTGACAGTTCTAAAGGGGTTTCACTCTATTTAGTCCCAACTACCACCTTATCATAGGAAAATTGTTATTTCTAATTTTTGGTGGATTAGGAAACTAATAGAGATGTCCAGGGACATTCCTGAGGTCACTCAGTGGGCAAGTGGAAGCCAGGTCTCCTCTATCACTCTCATTCCTTTTGACTATACCCCAGTGGTGTGGCCACAAGAATTCACATTCCCAAACTTACAAACTCACATCAGTGGAGACTATTGCACTCATATGATGTACATATGTATGCTACACTTTCTATACTGTGAATATTCGTAGTCCTTTAGGAAATTTTATTGTCCTGTTCATATATACTTGAGGTAATCCATATTTAACATGAATGTCTTACTGTATATTATTTTCTTTGTGGCTTCCTTTTATTTATATAGAGATTTTAGTCAAACCAACATTCTGTAATCACCAGATACTGGTCAGCTGGGGCAAACTTAGCATTTGCTGATATTTTTTCGTTATCTTTACTCCCCCTATTTAAATAATTATAGTCCAACTATACTTGGAGCTTCTCAATCACATTTTACTTGGGATTTGTTCATTAATGAATTCATTCAGCTGTGATTTATTGAATACATCTTTGTTGTAATCTAGGAATTATGTGCTAGATCCTGGGGATGAGCCAAAAGGCTGTCTTTTCTATGCTTGACTGGTTTACAGTAAGCTAAGGGAGGGGGACATAGGTATTTATTCAATTATTGCTTGAATCTGCCTCTTCATCAAGAGCTGCAAGGTGGTGCTTGGCAGCGCTGTGACTTTGTCTAGGAGTTCAGCTCAAAGAATGGATACTTGAGTTGAGACATGAAGGACAAGCCTTCCAGGCCTTTCCATACCAATGTAGCCATAGCCATTGAGTCTCTGAGTGAACGCCTGGGCACATCCAGGAAAAGCACCTCGGGGGCAGGGATTCAGGGCAAAGTGTGAGTGGCAGCTGGCTAGGGGGCCAAGGGCATCAATCCCATGCAACAATACCTCACAAGCCTTAGTACGTTTTGTTTTTATCCGAAGAGAAATGGGAAGCCTATAAAGACTTAATTAATCAGATTCATGCCATAAAAAGAGTGGTATTGTTGCTGTGTGGAGAACAGATTTTTTGTTGTTAGGGACAGCGAGAAATCGGAAGTTGGGAGATCATTTAGGAAGTGATCATGGTAGTTCAGGTGAGCAACAATGTAAGCTTGGACTAGAGTGTTAGTAGTGAGGATGGAGAGAAGTGAACAGACAAGATTTATACTTAGCAGAAAATTAGATGGGACTTAGTGACCTAGCATTGGATATGGCGATGAGAAAGAGGAAGGTGTTATTTTTCTGAGGTCTGTGTCAAAGGTCTCTGTTTTAGACTATTTTATTTGAGACTGCATTATCATTCTCCTTGCTTAATATAATTACCTCTGGTCTTCCTGCCACTTAATGTAGTTCATTTGAATTCCGTGAACGCTCTAACATTACTTTCTCTTTATTCAAAAGAATTGTCCAAAGATTAATAGAAGTGATAATAGACTAAATGAGCTGCATGTAAATGTTTTAAATTTCTAAGAAAAAGAGCACTGCTTCCAAACTCCTTAGCCATTAAGGAGTTCCACAAGCTGCCTGCAGCTTGCCTGTGGAACTTCCTTTTCACAACATTCGCCTCTCTCCGGCTCCAGCTCAACTCAAGTATTCACTGTCTCCCAAAACCATTTTGAGGATCTTGCCTCCATCCCTTTGTGCTGGCATGTTGTTCACACACCCTCGCCATCCTTCTGACCCTCTTCAAGCCCCCAGTTCAGGAAGCCTTTCCATAGTTCTTCAACTATGTGATCATTCTTTCCCTGATTTCTTTCAATTTATAACCTATTTAGAAATTATTATTATTATTTTTTTGCTTTGTTACATTTCTAGTGTTCTTATTTAATCCATTATATTAGGCTGAACCATTAAAATTTGTCTTTTTTAAAAAAGAGCCATTTTCAGCAGTTTCATATGGGTTAGCCTACATGCTTATGATTTCACACACACACTGGGTTGTGGAGAGATTCTTTTTGTAGTGCCCAGTACTGTCTTGTGTACAGTAAGATCATAGTAAATAATAAAATACACTTAAAATATGTTGTTAGGTGAAATTTAATTTTATTTTATGGCTCACGAAGTACTTCTAGTTTTTGTAGTGCCACCAAACGTTATAAACATCAATTTGTTTATTCGGTGTTCTTTTCACCTGTAGAAGTTTTAGAAGTTTGGGTTGAATCTGTACTTACTTTATGACTTATGATAATGATAGTTAACTATTTTTTGGAAGACATTACTGACCATGTCTTATTCAGTGCTGTATCCTCGGTACTTGGCATACACTTGGGACTCAATAAATATTTCTTGGAGTAATGAATATCATTGTCACCTTTCCCTTTCTCACAAAAACAGGAAATGGAATGCCATCTTATTATGTTTGGGGTCAGTGAGAAAAGAGAAATTTAACTTTAGTTATTTTTGTTGACTGGCTAATATAGATTCTTCCTTCACATCACCTGGACCTTTTTCCCCCTTTTTAGTATTATTACTTAATATGTGGGTCACAGGCTCATTTGCTCTAACATAGGCACATTATAAACTATATTACGAGTAGACCTGGGTGCTGTAGCTGCCACACAAGGCACAAACACAGCAGCATATCACAAATACGATTGTGCAATGACAGTTGAGGGAATCCATAGAACCTGCATTCCTATCTGCAGATATTTCCCCTTGTAACAAAAGATGTGAGTTTGAATGGGAATAAGTCATGAAAATAAGGAGATTATAGTGGTTGTATCTGTCATCATATGTTCTGGTTAATGCACATTGGAGCAGCACTCTTAGATCAACTTGGGTTAGTATTAGCTAGAGGATTGTCTATCATCATAGTAGGTGGTTAATAACTATTTGGAGGAATACGTGGGAGAGGGTCAGAATACTATTAGAATTCCTATTTTTTAAATCCCTCAAGTGCTTGTTTAAATATGAAACAGGAAATTGCTAAAATATAAATTATTTGCACAAGGAGGGTATCAAGTCTACTGACCCTGAGAAAGGCCATGCTAATAATACTTGCCCTTAGCTAGGGACACATTCCTGTCTTGGAGGTTCTGTAGCAACTGTGTCTTTGTTTCCTACCCTATGATGATTCAAATATACCACCTACATATTTCACATGAGTGAACCAGGATGAATGAATGAATGAATGTTTATAAGCGCCCCAAAGTCCAGGAGATGAAGTTATGCAAACATCAGTTGGCTAAGGGACAATGTCAACAAGTTCTCTCTTTCCCATCTACCTTAGAGTTTTCCATCAATAATGATTGAGACCCTGAAGGTGAATTCAGTTTTGTTCTCCTTCTACTCTTAAAGGTGCTGTGTGGCCTTGGACTCATTTTACCTCTCTGGGCCTTAATTGCCTCATCTGGTAAATGAAGGGAGCTGAATCATGGTCTGCAACTGATGGCCCGTAGATCTGTTTGGTTATCCTGGGCAAGTGTTTTGTCTTGTTTTGTTTCACTTTTAATGTGATTTTGAATCTCTTTTGGGAGAGTACGTCTTCTCAGGTATGAGTGAAGCTCCACTGCTCTCCATCGTCTACACTGTCATTCATTTTCACTCTGTCCCTGGGCCTGGAAGGTGTCAGACCCCTGATACTGCATGTTCTCCGAAGTTCTTTGTTGTCCTAACTGTCTCTGCTCTGCTAACTGCACACATATTTCCCACTGAAGAACAATGACAATGTAACATAAGGGATAACATCAAGACTATAGGTTAGACTAGAGAACCAGACTTCCTTTTTGAGCTGTAATAGGTATAAGTAAGTCATATTTCTTACAGGATTTCCTCAATTTTTCCTCACTTTGCTTTCAAAATGTCTGTGTGTGTGTGTGTGTGTGTGTGTGTGTGTCTGTCTGTCTGTCTGTCTGTTTTATATTCCAGCAATTTGACCAATTTAACTTGACACTTTCTGTGCAGGATATATAGTTTTCTAGAGCACACATAATTTGAAAAGAATAAGCACCATGTATCTATGAAATTAAGTGCAAATATTCTTTGTACAAAGAAATCTCTTTCTTTATTCTCTAAGCACTTTAATTACATAACCTGCTCAAATGAACAATGAATTTTAAGTGTTTATTTTGAAATAATTTCAACACATAAAAACTGCAGAACCAGAACAGGGAGTTCTCATATGCCCTTCACTTAGCTTCCCCTAATGTTAACATCTTGCATCACCATGGTACAATCATCAAAATTAAGAAATAAACTTTTAAACAATACATTTTATCATGTTTGTCTTATTTATGGCTGTTCAATGTGAATTTTTATCTTATTTTAACCACTTTTTCAAAGACCTGCTATTAGAGGAATTTTAAGAAAAAATATGAACAGTAAAGGAATTGGAAAAATGGTTTTTCATCGTGCATTGCCAGTTAATTATGTGGCTGAAAGCTCTCTAAGTTCTTTTAATCTGTCTTCTTGAGCACAGACAGAACTGTAACTTGTCATCTAATGTGGAAATTTAACCATAATTCATCAAAAGGAATAGAGACTCCTCATTGTCAGTGCAAGGAAGTTCCAACTTCCTTTTGTGGTAGTGTTCATAGCAGTCTATTTTAGTGCTTTTTCCAAATAATAAACTTGTTATAGCCAAAGTGATGATTAACTTTGGTCATGCTAAACTTTTACTGTTACTACTTTATAAGTGCTGGTTTTGGTTGGACTCGGTGGCCCACGCCTGTAATTCCAGCACTTTGGGAGGCCCAGGCAGGAGGATTGCTTGATGTCAGGAGTTCAAGACCAGCCTGAGCAACATAGCAAGACCCTGTCTCTACAAAAAAATAGAAAAATTAGCTGGGTGTGGTGGTGTGTGCCTGTAGTCCATGTTACTCAGGAGGCTGAGGTAGGAGGATCACTGGAGTCCAGGAGTTTGAGGTTGTAGTGAGCTATTATGATACCACTGCACTCTAGCAAGGGTAACAGAGCGTGACCTTGTCTCAAAAAAAAAAAAAAGTGCTGGTTTTTAAACTATTAGTGAAGGTAGTAAATAAAGTGGAATATTTGCAAAGATGCAACCTACGTGATTAATAGGAAAAATATATTTATGGGAGACTTCTCATAATGATTCAAATGACTCTCTGTTTTATATTTAGTAAAGATGAGGCCACTTAAGAATCTTTTGAGCAGGTAAGACAACCATGGAATGACAAAGGATTTTAGGTGGAGGATCTGAAAACCATATCGTGAATGCTCACTATGTTATTTAGTTAATGGGTTTATATTGCCCACTTTAGATTAATTACAGTCAATTAGGTAATTTTAACATGGCATGGATTTCTTTCTCTGTCATATGTGTTTACCTTGCAATTAGCAAGAGATCACAAGCAAATGAGGTGTGTGTCTCTGAGGACTTCTTTAGCATTAACCCAAATTTCAAACAATAGAAAATAGGAATTACTTTTGAGAGTTTCTTTTTAAAAATGGGTTAAAAAATTCAGTGGAGTCAGAACTGTGATTATGTCTGTACTTTGTCTAGGGCTGTAAACACCAAACCCATTTGTTATTTTGTGAGATTTGGAAAGATCTTTTCTCTCCCACCTGAGATAGTATACGGATCCCATGTCGGAGGTATACAAAGCACAGACACTGAAAATTTAGGGTTTTTTTTTTTTTTGAGACAGGGTCTTGCTCTGTTGCCTGGGCTATAGTGTAGTGCTGTCATCATAGCTCACTGCAACCTCATACTCTGGGCTCAAGCAATCCTCCTGTCCCAGGCTCCCGAGTAGCTGGGACTACAGGTGTGCACCACTACACTCGGCTAATTTTAAATTTTCTTTTTTTTTCATAGAAATGGGGTCTCAATATGTTGCCCAGGTTGGTCTTAAATTCCTGGCCTCAAGCAGTCTTCCTGCCTTGGCCTCCCAAAGTGCTAGGATTTACAAGCATGAGCCATGTGCCCAGACAAGCTTCTATTCTTAAAGTAACATGCATTTGGTTTTTATATATAGTCTTTCACTACTGTCCCCATTCTGTATATTTAAAAAAACAAATTAAATTTCAACTTTCCCATTAGACTCAAAGAAAAATCTATGTGGGTACAAGTGTTTGTGTAGCAAGTGTTATAATCTCTTTGGCCTCATTTCATCTGTAAAATAAGTTTTAGAGAATCAGTAATTTTCTATTTTTGTTTTTAACAATAGAATCCTTTACTCAAATGAAACTGTACATAGAACCCCAGGGAAGTAAGACTGCTTCGGTTTAAGTGGAGAGTCCACACTGAGCTTTGACTACTCGCCACGGTTCTCCCGTCCCAGGCTCACCCTCGCCCTCTTCTGGTTGTCGTGGAATTGACAATCACTGTGTTAGTCCCCTTAAGCTTTGTACTTAGGGCTGAGGTTTTCTCAATTAAAGAACCATCGAGAGATGCTGTGAAAATAATTCTGTTACTTGAAAAGATAGACTTCAGTAATCTAGACCAGTGCTATTCAGGTGGTCTTCACACTGGTATTTTACTAGTCCATGAGGAAGTTAGGACAGAAATTGAAAGTAAGAATTTAGAAATACTTACAGCAATTTGACATCGCCATGACATCCAAGCACATGATCAGTGGACTTATCTCACTGAACAAGATTTGGACCAAAATTATCAGTCTCTAAAAGATTGGAAATAAAAAAAACTTTCTTTACCACAGTTTCAGAAGCACTGTGATGAATATTATCTTACATAGAACTCTATCCTGCTAAGGACTGAATTAAATAATTTCTGAATGCATTCAGGATTATTGCAACATTACACATTCTCATCAATTGATCTAATTTAAAAAAGAGCTTTGTGAGATTTGTTGAACTAAAAGAGTAATAACACAGTTTTCTTTAAAGATAATCCCTTATCCATGCATCCATTTATTAGGTTTTGCATTCAATAAATATTTATTATTTGCCTACCGTGTGTCTGGTGAGTAAGAGAATCCCAATCCCCCGTGGCCTTATGTGGTGATCAGGCAATTGCAATATCGAATGTATAGGTTCGCGATGTGGGGAATATCAGCTGCTCTGGGAGCACTAAGAAGGATCACTGGACTGGGGAAGTCAGAGGAAGCTCTAAGCCTAAAAATAAATAACTGTTAAAAAGCAAATAACTGGCCAGGTGCGGTGGCTCACGCCTGTAATCCTAGCACTCTGGGAAGCCGAGGTGGGTGGATTGTTTGAGCTCAGGAGATCGAGACCAGCCTGAGCAAGAGCGAGACCCCCGTCTCTACTAAAAAAGTAGAAGGAAATTAGCTGGACAACTAAAAAATATATATAGAAAAAATTAGCCGAGCATGGTGGCGCATGCCTGTAGTCCCACTACCTGGGAGGCTGAGGCAGGAGGATTGCTTGAGCCCAGGAGTTTGAGGTTGCTGTGAGCCAGGCTGATGCCACGGCACTCTAGCCTGGGCAACAGAGTGAGACTATGTCTCAAAAAAAAAATAAAAGCAAATAACTGTTAGACTTTGGTAAAAATAACTTAAATCACTCCTTATAGATTATGACACAAATATTTTTTGAGTGCTTATACTGGGGGATATATTTTTAGATGAAATAGACACAAGTCCCTGCTGTGTGAGGCTTGGGAGCTAGTTCAAGGAAACCAATGAATGGATAAGAGGATTTCTGGTGTTGATGAGCTCCAGGGGGAAATAAAGCAGGGTGCTGTGGTAAGTATGAGTGTGTGGGTGTGACTATGCTGCAGAGGTTCATCAGAGGAGCCCTCACTTAGGAGGGGACATCTGAACTGAGAACTTCAAGGACACAAAGGGGCCAGCCTGAGAATATGAGAGGGGAACAGCAAGCAGCAATTTCCAAGGCTTTCAGGCAAGAATAAGGTTGACGTGTTCTTGGGCACAAATGGTCTTAGTCCGTTTGTGCTGTTATAATAGAATACCCCAGACTGGGTAATTTATTAAGAATAGTTCTGGAGACAAGGCTAAGTCCAAGATCAAGGTGCCAGCAAGTTTGGTGTCTGGTTAGTACCTGATCTCTGCTTCCAAGATGGTGTGTTGCATGCTGCATCCTCTGGAGGGGAGGAAAACTTTCTCACATGGCAGAAGAGTGAAAGAGCGAAGAGAGAACTTGCTCCTGAAAGCCCTTCTTTAAAAGGCACTAAACCCACCCATGAGGTCAGAGCCTTCATGGTCCACACACTTCTCAGGGGTCCCACATCTTAATGCTGCTGCAATGGCAATTAAATTTCAACATGAGTTTTGGAGGGGAGAAACATTCAAACGATAGCAGTTGGAATGTTTATGGGTTCATTTTTCTCCCTAGAAAGCCAGCATGGCTAAAATGGAGTGAGCAAGAGGGAGAGGGCAGGAGGCAAGCTCAGACAGGTGAAAGTCATGGTTAAAAGCCAAGTGCAATAGAAGACCACAGAAAGTTTGTAAGCCATAGAGTGGCATGATCTGATTTACGTTTTAAAATAATCTCTCAGGTTCCTGTGGATATAGATGCACAGGGATGGAAGCAGTGAGGGGGCTGTAACAGTGATCCAGCCAAGAGAAGATGGCAGCTCGGAGCAGGGTGATGGTATGGGTAGGGAGAGAAGGGAAAGCTTTCTAGTTTTGCTGGTGGCTTGAATATGGGAGGTAGAGGAAGGAGAGGAATCAAGAATGTCACCTGGACTTTTGTCTAGAGAGTAGGGTGGTGCCAGTTACTGAGATGGGGAGCTCTAGGGAAATTTGGTACTGGGGGTAAGGCTGAGAGTTCCATCTGGGTATGTTAAATTTGGGATACCCATTAGATACCCAGATGGTGACTTTGTGAATTCAGCAGGTCAGGGGTGGACATAGAAATTTAGAATTACGAATGGTACGTAAAACCATGGAACTGCAGGAGATCCCTTAGGGAAAGGGGTAGATAGAGAAAAGAGAGAGCCAAGGACTGAGCCAGCCACTAGGCCAGGAGGACATGCTAGTGTCTGGAGAGGTGAAGCAAAGGAGGAGGAAATTTAACTCAGCAGTGGAGAGCCATCGCAGTAGGCTCTGTCTGCTCAGTTTGTATCCATAGCAAAGATTCTTGTACCCTCATCCACAGCTCTTTCACACAGAGTCAGTGATCCAGATAATGTGGGCACTCTGTCCAGAGCCTCTCTGGTCACTTATGACTCTCTGTGTGTCCTGGGCATTGGCTTCAGTGTTCTTTTGCTTCTAACCACCAGTTCCTGTGTCTGCTTACTTAGAGGACTGCCCCTAAGCTACTGGAGTCTCTGTACCCCCAGGCACTCCTGTTAGGACTGAGGCTACAGGAATATGAGAACCAGGTTCCCTTTTTTCAGATTTAGACAACTTTGAGGCATAATCTCCACTCCAGAGTTGATTCAGTGTGGAATCAGACTGAAGCTACCCTCTGGAGAGCTTTTGCCTTAGATAGCATCCCTTGCCTGACCTGTATTGGGAACACTTCCTGAATAGGTTATCGGCCTCAGGGCATCTTAAGATGTGAACTGCACTTTCCCCCCACCCCATTTTGGATTGTAGGCATTAGTATAGTGTAATCTTTATTGTTAATTTAAAATGGGATTATAAAAAATATTTTAAAGCATTCCCAACTTCTCAAAGTTTCTTTCAGAATAGTTGCCATTTTAGCTGCCATTAAGTGGAAAGGATTTTGTTTTTGATCCTAAAAGTAATTATCTGTTCCTATTGACACAATTTATTTACTCTTTAATGAAGTGAAACATTTCCAGAGAGTTATCTCTATTCACTCTTCCAGCTCACAGAGTACATGTTAATCTCAAACTGATAAAACTATTAGATGATTATTTTCTGTTCACACAACCAGTCCATACAATTATGGAGATTAAGCAAGAGAATAAGACAGGATGTTTATCAGGGTTTGATAGTTGCAAATGTGATCTCTTTCTAGCAGCAGAAGCTTGTGAGCGTTTCCACACATCCTCACGTGCACATCACTGGGGCTTTCGTCTATCTCCTACTTCTAAAACAGTCTGTGGCTATGGTTTGAGCAGGAATTTGAAGCCAATGGCAGGCCAGTGTGTCTATGTAGAATTTTCTTTCTGTCTTGAGGGAAAATTAAAATTAGGTTCTATTTATTTTGACTGGATTTTTATTTTAGAACTTTTGGGACATTTTAACATTTATATATTAAAAGCACTTGGCTCTTTTGCTTTTAAATACTAATTTACAGATTCTCCTTTCTTCCTACCTCCACCTTCTCTTCTCCCCCCTTCCCTTCCTTTCTTCCTTTTTTTTAGAGTGAAATCAAATTTCTATCCTAAGCACCTCATGAAACAGGCTTTAAAGTTCATAAGTGGGTTTTTCTTTACTTGTGGTAGAAACCTATGACAGTTTCTTTTACCTTTATCAGTTTTAAGTCTGAGATTAGGCATAGTAAATGTTCAATAATATTTGTCAAATGAAGGAATCCATGGTGTTATATCCTAGGTACAATCCTAAAGTATTGATGTTGTGCCTTTTCTTCTTGTGCACCTGTGACAAGAACCTTGGTCTCCAACTCTTATTTCCAGCTCAACTATTTGTCGCCAGTATGACAACTATATTGGGAAAATCATTTTTAAATCCTTAGATAAACTGTCTTTGTGTATTTCATAAAATTAAATTTCACTGGATTCTTTTGCAGTGAAACATCTATTGGCACATTCCTTTTGCCTCTAAATACCTCTAAAAGACTTGGATTTTGACCACAGATTTCACAATACACTGAGGCATGCAATTATGAGGCAATAATAATACATGCGTTTTCATGCCTGAACAATACATTGAAGTCAAACTGAAGCACAGTTGGAAAATTTTACATCCAATCAAATTTAACTAATAGTAGATTTAATTTTATATTTGCTGTGTAATTGAAAGCCTGGGTATCTTCAATTTTCTTTTTCTATTCTGGAAATTAAAGCAATTGAATTATTAATAGAAATTGTTTTAAAAAAAAGTAAACATAAATTGTTCTTTGTCTATTGGTGAACCCATACTTATCTTTTGAATTGGGATGGGAAATAGTATTAAAATTAATCTTAGGAAGGGTGACCATGATGAAAAGCTTAATTCAGAAGATTGAAGTGCCTATTTGCTGTATTTTCAGGTGGGCCAGCCTCTGCCAGATTGTTGGGTGAGCTCAGGAGCTGTGCAAGACTGGCCCAAGCTTTCCAGAAGACCTTATGACTGGACTTGACCTATGTAGGGTTTCAGGTAGCAGCTCACAAGCTTTAGGAATTCTGGAAATTCTCCAACATTTTGTAGTTACCCTCAACACTAAGGGTTTATTTGTGAGTCGGTGAGGTTTTCTCTGGGACTCTTAGGGAAATGACTCATGGTGAGGGAGAAATTCTCTAAATTGGGAATCTTGTGGAGAAAGACAAGTGAGACAGCATAAAAACATCAGTTTGACTTTATGTATTTGATTTATATCAAATATTTGATTTACTTATACACATACAAGTAAAGTTCTAAAATAAAAATCCATGGCTGATGTGGTGGCTCACGCCTGTAATCCTAGCACTCTGGGAGGCCGAGGCAGGTGGATCGTTTGAGCTCAGGAGTTCGAGACCAGCCTGAGCAAGAGCAAGACCCTGTCTCTACTAAAAATAGAAAGAAATTAATTGGCCAACTAAAAATATATAGAAAAAATTAGCCGGGCATGGTGGCGCATGCCTGTAGTCCCAGCTACTCGGGAGGCTGAGGCAGAAGGATCGCTT